>KE504718.1:1379950-1395999 GCA_000441515.1 Elaeis oleifera | reverse complement strand
AAGTTTGAAGTACAAGAAAATAAATATTGCTAAAGATTTATATATGATACAAACAAACTTATCATTAAATACTTCAACTTCAGATTTTGGGTATTAAATACCATATGTGGTTCACACCTTTGTAAATCATTACAGGGTCTGCAGAACATAAGGAGTCTGAATGAAGGTAACTTCGTGCTGTTCGATACTAGTGGAGAGTCCATCCAGGCTGAAGCTATAGGAACCAAGCTGTTAAAGTTGCCTTCAGACAAAGTTTTGAAATTGAAGAACTGTTATTATGTCCCTAACATTGTTAGAATTATTATTTCTGTACCTATGTTACTGGAACAAGATTTTAAAATAAGAGGAAGGGACAATAGTTGTTCTATTATTTTTTAATGAATGTTATGAAATACTTTATTGATAATAATCTTTATTCTTATCACTTAATGATAATGTTCTTCATGTTAATCAAATGAAGATAAGAAAGAAAGAAGATGTGAATGTTACATATCTCTGGCACTACCAACTTGGTCATATCAATGACTCAAGGATTAACAAGTTATATAAGAAAATTTCTTTGATCCTTATGATTTTGAATCATATAAAATTTATGAATCTTATCTCATGGGTAAGATAATCAAGACTCTATTTACTGGACATGAAGATAGGATGAGCAATATTTTAGGCCTAGTACATACTGATGTTTGTAGTCTAATGTCAACTCAGACTAGAGGAGGATACTCCTACTTCATCATATTTATTGATGATTTATTTAGATTTGGATATGTACTTTTAGTGAAATATAAATTCGAAACTTTTGATAAGTTTAAGGAGTACCAAAGAATGGTTGAGAAATAAACAGATAAGAGTATCAAGGCTCTTCGATCTGATCGAGGAGGTGAATATTTAACTAGTGAGTTTTCTGATCATTTAAAGAAATAAAATTCTCTCTCAATGGACTCCTCTCTATATTCTATAATGAAATGGTATTGCAAAAAGGAAGAATCGTACCTTATTAGATATGGTACGGTCTATGATGTGCTTTACAGATCTTCTGATCTCTTTCTAGAGTCATACCGTAGAGACTATCGCACATGTTTTAAACAGGATAGCTAGTAAATCTGTCCCTAGTACTCCATATAAGATATGGAGAGGTAGGAAGCCTAATCTTAAGTATCTTAAGATTTAGGACTGTCCTGCTTATGTCAAAAATACTGAAGGACATAAGCTAAGTGCTAGATCGGATAAATTCAGGTTTGTAGGTTATCCTAAGGAGAGTATAGGATACTACTTCTACCATCCTACTCAATAAAAGGTGTTTGTTAGTAGGCATGCCACTTTTTTAAAGAAAGAGTTCATCCAAGAAGGGAGCAGTGGAAGGACAGTTGAACTTGAAAAATTCAAGACCTACAGTCTATTCAAAAGCAACATGTGGAGAGTCCACAAGTTGATCCTCAACCTGATGTGTTCATTATTGAGGCACAACCACAACATACACTTTCTCTTCGAAGGTCAAGTAGAGTACATAATATACCACTCAGATATGGATTTGTCATTGAGAATAACAACTCATTACACATCATTGAGAATGATAATCTCATGATCTATTCGGAAGCAGTCATGAGTAGTGACTCTGACAGATGGCTTAAGGCTATGAAATTCAAAATGGACTCCATGTATGTCAACCATGTTTGGACTTTGGTTGATGCACCTTAGGATGTGACCCCAATAAACTGCAAATAGATTTCAAGAAGAAGATTAGAATAGATGACCAGGTAGAGACCTATAAGGCCAGACTAGTGGCAAAGATTTTAGACAAAGGCAAGGTATTGACTATGAAGAAATTTTTTCATCTGTAGCTATACTCAAGTCTATTCGGATTATGCTTGCTATAGCTGCATATTATGACTATGAGATCTGACAGATGGATGTCAAGACTACTTTTCTCAATGAAAATTTTGAGAAAGAAGTCTATATGACTCAATCAGAAGAATTTATCTCCAGTGGGAGAGCAAATCAAGTATGCAAGCTAAAAAACTTCATTTATAGATTAAAGCAGGTATCGAGGAGTTGGAACATCCATTTTGATGAGACAGTCAAATTGTTTGGCTTTATCAAAAATATGGATGAACCATGTGTGTATAAGAAGACTAGTGAAAGTGCTATTATCTTTTGGTCTAATATGTGGATGACATACTGCTCATTGAAAATGACATTCTTATATTGCAATCGGTGAAAATATGGCTATCACAAAATTTTCATGAAAGACTTAGGTGAAGCATCTTATATACTTGGTATAAAATCTATAGGGATAGATCAAAAGAATCTTGGCTTATCCCAGTCTAGGTACATAGATCTTGTGTTGAAGAGGTTTAACATGGAGGAAAGTAAAGAAGTTACTTACCAATGAGTCATGGAATACAACTCTTTAAGAAGATGTCTCCTAAGACACCTAAAGAGAGAAATAGAATGAATTTTATTCCTTATGCGTCGGCTGTAGGATCAATTATGCATGCTATGCTCTATACCAGATCTGATGTGACATGCCTTGGGCATTGTAAGTAGATTTCAGGTAGGTCCAGGGGAGAGTCATTGAAAAGCTGTGAAAAATATTCTCAAATATTTGAGAAAGATTAAAGATATTTTTTTATATATGGTGGATTTGATTTGAAACTAGAAGGCTTTACTGATTTCAATTTTTAATCTGATCTGGATGATAGTAAATTCATATATGGATATATGTTCACTCTATATGGTGGTGCAGTGAGTTAGAAAAGTTCCAAAAGCAAACTATTACTGACTCGATCACTGAGATCGAATATATTACTTCTAGTGAGGCTGCTAAGGAGGCCGTCTGGATGAAAAAATTTATCTCAGAGTTGGGTGTGGTTTCTAGAATTGAACAACTAGTACCTCTTTATTGTGACAATATTGAGACAGTTGCTTAAACTAAAGAACCAAGATCTCATCACAAATCCAAACACATCCTAAGGTGGTTCTACCACATTCGAAAGATAGTTGAAAGACGTGATATGATCGTTGAACTAGTTGACATCAAGAATAATATAGTAGACTCGTTCACTGAGGCCTTGTTATTACAGCAGTTTGACCGCCACCTAGATTGCATGGACATCAAGTATAGGTGCAATTGGCTTTAGTGCAAGTAGGAGATTGAAAGAATAATATCCTACAAGCCAATCGCATATGTGATGCGATGAAATACTTTCTATATTTATCTTCCAAACTCATATATTTAATATTATTATTAATAAATTAGGTATCTTTGATTCATTATATGTTGCATTTTATACTTGTTTAAGATTATAATGAATTTTATAGATTAGGATAATGATTTTAGGATCATGATAAGATCATGCTAGTGAGACCTAAATCCTTGATAGTCCTGATCTAAATATTTTCAGTCTTGGTTCATTGAGTCGGAAATCAATGATACTGAAAAGACTGGCACATCCTATGTATGCTCGATGGAGAGGGTGGTTGATCTTATAACTACTTGTGTATAACACTAATACAAAGATGTGGATGCTCATTAGAGAATGAGTTCACCGAATTGACTATGAGAGAATATCTGATATAGTCTTATTTATATATCAGCAGGTTGTTCTCTAGTGGAAGTTATGTAAGTGATCCTTAAACCTGAGATCACCATAGTATCTTGTGTATATGAATCCATATTTTGGTTTATTTCTTAGCTTAGTTCTCTGATCTTTGTGTGGGGTGTGCTAGATATGGTGAAATGTGTATGGAGGTTATGAGTGGTCAATAAAAGATCGGTCACTCCTAATAAGGGGAGCGAACATCCTATGTGATCTCACAGATGATGATTTGAGAAGTCTTTGACCAAAGCAGAATGATAATTAGAAAGAGAATTTTAATGTATCATCAACTGAATCATCACCTTCTAATCAAAATACGTATAGATGAGCATTTAGTTTTGACATGATTCCATACCCATTGCTCGTATGGGATGCTATATGACTGAAAGATTGAATTACACAGAAACTTGCCACTGAAGGATAATTTTTATATTTTTATCAAATTTCATCTCTTTCAGATAGTCATGACATGTTGCTAGACGTCAATCTTGACTTATGGACTCGCAAGAATTAAAGAATTTAATTCAAAAATTGATTAGAAAGAATTTTGATTAATTGGTACAATTGGGCTGACTAATCTAATCGGATTAGGATTAAATCAAGAGCTTGGATCCACTGCTGGCTAGATTTGGAACCCAATGGGTCATATACTTTGAAATTTGATCTTGATCTAATTTTATTTAAACTTATTATAAGTTCTAAGGGTTAATTTGATATGCTAGCACATTGTGTTAACCCAAGTTTTCAATTTGGTTAATTCAAAGTGTTTGAGCTAGATTTAACCTATTGCTTTGAATCTAATTAGATTAGATCCATATTTAATTGATTTCTTACCTTTACACAAAAGTATTTCATGTGTGAAAGAGGTTCTCCTTGCCATCCACCTGAATTCAATGCTAAAATTTATGGGTGTGGTAAAAGAAGAGTCTTTCTTTTAATACATCTCTTTATTTTTATTCTATTTATTTCTTTCACACACTATTAATATATGATATTTATGGGTGTAGAAGAGGAGGAATTTTTCTGTACTTGGGACTCTTCCACACTATTTATTCTTGCATGAGGATTCATTTTCTTGTATGAGAAAGTGGAGCATCAAGAGTTGGCGCCCCTTGAGAGACCCATGCACCTCTTCATTTTCTATTTATAGGGGATACTCCCTATGGATTTTGGAGCAGATGTCCAGGCATTTGGGCATGGGATAAGTGAGGATTAAGCAAAAAATTCTGAAAAAATTAAGTAAAAGAAGAAAGGAAAAATAGAAAGAGAGAGAAGAAGAGAGAAAAAGCAAGTGAGGGCTGCTTAACCTAGGATATGATTTTCCATATATTGGAGTACAAACCAAACTCTAGATGGTGAGATCTCTTGAGAAGAGATTCTTGACGTGGTCCTAGTAGAGGAATTAAAGACAAATAGATAGTGGTGCAATTCATTCTTGGGGAAGGACATCAGCAGCGTTCTTGTGAAGAAAGGCTGCAGCACTATTTCAGTTGGAAGGATCTTAATCATCTTCCATATGGATCATCATTGGAGGGCTTCTACTTTGGAGCATTGTGGAGATTATTTTGCCATCTAATCATCTTTTTTAGGAAGTATAATTTCTATCATATTGTATGCTTGAATGGTTTGATTGGAGTCTACAAGGTGATTCTAGGATTTGAATTCCGATATGCTGATTTTAAGTGTTAAAACTTCTTTTATGCATGTTAAAAATTTGAAATTTATATGCCGCTGCATGACTGGAACCCAACAGCTTCCATGCTATAGTAATAGCTAACCTCGATGGTCTAACAAAGGAGAGTAAATCCAACAAACTTTCTAATTGCATGGCTTGTTGGGGAGTGAGGTAGTATTTGAAGATTAATTTTCTAATAAAGAGATCTCTAATTCCATTGAAATGCCACTAAAATGTTTCATTCATAGCTCCAGAGAATAAATCGGAAGAAAAAAAGGGCAAACGGTATCTAACCAATCCAGGTATCTTCCCAAAATCTGATGTTGTATCCATTTTTAATTTGAACGAAGCACGGTTCCAAAAAAATCAAGATTCTTGCTAACATCCTTCTAGATTCTTGCTAACTAGACATTTCTTCACTTTCATTCCAAATCTATTTCTGGAGTAGTATTTGATTCCACTAATGTACCTGAGCCATCCAGCAACTTCCATAGCCAAAAGTGCAGGATTCATTTTTCTGAGGTTCTTTTAACTCCTAGATTGTCATCAACAACCATTGACTATGGTTATAGTTAACCGCAAGAAAATACATTGAACCATCGACAACCATCTCCTACTCGGATGGTCATGAACTATATTTATGGTTTAGTTGATTGGAAAAATTAGTAAATAATTTTTTTTAAAAAAGAAGAAAATGTAAAGAGAGGAGCAACTTTTCTTCACTGTTCCCTATAAGTTACTCGTTTTGGTTGCTTTTTGAAATGCTGACCCATTAAAAAATATCATGTTATTTTGGACTCTTGTTTAGCTAATTAAAATGCTAATTCATCCCTAACTATCAAGTAATTAGTATCAATCTCTAGACTCTCCGGATGACAGCTAACAAACTCCAACTGTTCTAAAAAATGTATCCCCAACACCAACTGGGGTTAGAGTTAAAAATATTTCCTTAGCTACTTGTTACTTATGGTACTTAAACAATATTATAAAGGTTCGGAGTTTACGGTCTAAGATTCAGACTGTAAGTGTCCTCAGGCAACACGTGCATGTAGGCTTAGCATGTCCATCTCACACATCAACCTCTAGATTCACTGTATGACAGCCAACAAACTTCAACTGTACAAAGAAATATATCATCAACATTAACAAGGGCAAGAATTGAGGGTGCATATGGTTCGCGACCAAGATCGGAATCTACCATTTCTTCCAAAAAAAAAATGTGCAACTCCTTGCTAAGATCACCATTTGGAAGCTTTAAGTCAGCACTCACCATTTTCCTCATATTCAAGTGTACTCAAATAAGTGTAATCTGAAGATCACCCAATTTCATAGTCATAGCAGAATACATGGAAAGATGGAGGTATAATAAGGGGGGCGGAAGGAATTGGGTGATTTGCAATAGAAACATGAACACTCATTCAGCCACAAATGGATATGCAGCAAGAACTTCCAACAAGATATAGAATGTATATGAAGTTCTGCATCTAAAGTCCATCTTCCCATTGAAGAGTCGTTTTGTTAAGTTTCAGCGTCGAACTATATCCATACATATATCAGCAGATGCAAATACCCATTTTGAAGCTTGCTGCGAGAATCAGAGCAGAGAAACATTAGATAAAGCACAATCCACAGAGCCACTGATATCACCCTGTCATGCATCATTGCAACTGGTTTGTAGTTTCTCAGTTTGCTGACGATATTACTACCACGCAAGCTATAGGAAAATAGGGATTTAGCATTGCCTTCTTCAATGACTAGTGTTTTGAACTACTCATTGTCAAATCACTTATTTTGCTGCACTTGAAGGAAATTCTGCAGCAAGAGCAGGTGGAGAGAAGGAGCTTAACATGTTAATCAAACATTTCATGAGGGGCTTTTACCGGATTCCATTCATTTGAGCATCTTCATACAAAGCTTCTGAAAAACTTAAGAATTGGTAGTAAATGAGCTCATCATCTAATACTTATAGATGCATGATGTGTTTGTAGCATGTACCGTATTTTTACAATGTTTGTAGTTTTGGCCAAAGCCAATCCTTTTATACCAGACAGCCAGAAGGGACCCTAAACTTGGTTCGGTAACTGTGGTAGTTCTTGTCAATTTCAGTCGAAACTAAATGGTTTCTGTCTAGTTTCAGTGATTTCAGCAAAAACTGGTCATAAATACATGTCAACTTTGGGCTGTCTTTCTTTCTATTTTCCAATTGAAAGCGGGGATATCATTTATAGATGACAAAGAGAGCTATTTTCTCAGAATAAAACATGAACTTTTGTGGATTTTTAAAAAATTGGAATTAATTGGATTTGGTAACTTTTACTTGATGTGAAAAATTTTTGGGATTTTTGAGAGATTTCTTTAAGAGCAAAGTGAAGAAAAGGTCAGTTTGTGCAGTAAATTGAGCCCCTGAATAGCGGATTCTCAAGATTTATGATCAGATTTGCTACTTGTTAGTTTAAATATTAAAAAGTATTTAGATGACACATATTTTCTTCTTTTTTTTTCAATACTATATAAATGATAAATTATATGTTGTTGCTTGGTACTTGATATAATGGTATTTATTCAAATCTACATATTGTTTTATGTAATTGTGCTTCACTTTTGCAGGGATTTAAGTGCATAGAATAATTAAATTGTTCACAAACATTCAAGCATCAAATAATACATTAACGTCTAATTGATTTTTCAAAGATTTTATAGCTATTTATGCTTCTTAAATCTATTATCAAAGGTTTTAGAATGATTGAAACAATTAAAAAATTAACACTCCTTTATCAAGAAATTGTGTCCTAATTAACCCAAGAAAACAAAGCATAAAAAAAAGATAAAATAAAGTGCATGCCAACAGAAAAGCCCTGATTGTATCATGAGTTATAATTACAAAAGTTTTTGAATTATATAATGTTTTTGGATTGCATATTGCCCTAAGAAAAAATCCAGAATAACTCCCTCTAGAGCAAGGTTTGCTATATTGATACAGGGCACTGTACCAATACCTTACCTTATAGGTACTCTCTCTTTTTTTTGGGTGGTAACCTTATAGATACCATTTGGTATAACCTCATGCCAACACATTATACATTGTTCAAGAAGAAATAAGAGCTGTATAATATATTGGTACAATACTATATCGAGCCCGGATACCTTTATTTTTTTGACAATCCATGGAGACTTCTTTGCTTGCACACAAAGTCACCAAAATTTATTCCAAAATGAGGGGTCTGCACATATGAGAATATACAATGCACGGAGTTGAAAAAATTTGTTCAAAGCCAAAACAAAGCTTCAAGCCCAACAGAAAAATAAGGTAGGCAGAGCAGTAATTAGAATGAATTCAGATATCTAAGGACCAAAGCATTCGGAGTTAACAACATCTGATACAAAAACACACCTCCAGAATTCAATACAGCTGCAAGGACCCACCAAGCCTGTACAGAAAACAGTAGCATCCATCCATCCATCCAAAGAAGGTAGGGACTTTTTGTACACAAATCTGGATTACCAAGTAATCAAGGAACCCCATAGATAGAGGAGCTGGGTCAAAACTCAAAAGAGGCAATAGAGATAGTTTCTTCATCCTGAAGAAGATCAGAACTCTCTTCATCATAGTATCATCAGAACAATCTCTCAGGCAGTAAGGCAGCAAATGAATTGCCACCCGTTAAGCCAGAAAAGGCAATATAAAGATATCCAAAGGAGACTCAAAAGATGTAGCATCTGTAAGAAGAATCATAGAAGGATCTCGTGAAGAATCTTCATCACAGTCTCACCCAACATAAAAATCAAATAGGACCCAGAGAAGTCAAGAGCAAGATTAAGCATTTAATTTTGCCCACAATAGAGAGAATCCAAACTAAATATTTATGCTTAGTAAGAACAGACCAATCTGAAGCATTCCTCAGAGCTTTAAAGGCAACCAACTCAAGAGATCTAGATTTATGGAGATATATGTGGGAATTTCGCTCATTCCAGATAAATCAGTAAATGACAGCCAACAAACAAGTGATGGCCGAGAACCAAGAGCTATGAAAGGTTTTTTAATCCAACAGGAGAACAAGTCAATCAGGGAAAGAGGAGGTAGGCATGCAGAAGTTTTGGAGCACAATTGATCCCAGACGATAGCTGCAAAGGCAGTCAATGAAGCAGTGATCTCCAGTTTCAGAAGCCAAACCACAGAAACTATAGCTGCCACAAAATTTACTAAGCTTAATCTATAAAATGGCCCAAGTATTGAGTTTATTTAGGAGAGCAAGCCAAAAACCCCTTCACCTTAGAGGGAGAGCAAGATTTCCAAATAACTTTGGCCAAAAGCAACTTGATACCTCTGCAAATCAGAAAATTATATAGAGAGGAGGTGGAGAACTCTCCTTTGTTATTCAAGAGCCAGATTGTTGGTGAGTTTTGCTCTATTAAGTCCTTTTCTGTAATTATCTATTTTGCAGGGTTTTTGTGCAAATGAACAAAAAAAATTTATGGAGCAAGCCAGCCCATAGGAGGCGAGCCGGCCTGCGTCAACAACCACCACCTGTATGAAAACCATGCGAAACAAACCAGCCCAATTAGCATTCTTTGATGGCACGAAAATTCGAGAAATCCATCTCTCGGAGTCCGCTGCTCATGAGTTGCTGTTTCACGTGGAACGGAAAGCTATCTCTCTAACTTTGCACGTGGAACGAGAAACCATGGAATGTGGTTTTTGGAGGCTGTTCCAGCAGCTTCTCGCGTTGATGACATCCGGCTTCCCACGGATTGAGATCTGTGGAACGAAAATTGAAGGCTGTTTAAGATTGAGATGCGTAATTTTGTTCGGGATTATAAAATGGGGTGCTTGGCACCTCTCAAATTATTCTGAAAAAAATCCCAAAAAATTTGAGTGTCCCTACGAGAGAGATCTGTTGCAGGCTGAGAAAAAAGATTGGCAGCTTGAAGAATGTTTGTTTGGTAAAATTGTAGAGGTTCTTTCTTTTATATAAACTTAGGTTCGTGAGAAGTTTTTGTACCCAATTATTTTGCTATACTGAATTATGCTCTTCCCTGTGATTTTTTTTCCTACTCAGATTTTGAGAAGGATATTTTTCACATAAATTTTGGTGTCGCTCTCATGGGTTGCTTGTCTATAATTTTTATTACTTATGGCATTTATTTTCTATCGTAGTTGGATCTGCAGGGCATAGGTAATCAGGACAACAAGTGGTATCAGAGCTATTTTCTTCTATAGCAGAAGATAAATCCAACAAGATGACTGGAGACGAGAGCGAGAATCCCTGATTGAGCGGATCTATTCAGAGATTCAAATCTGAGGGAGCATCAAAACATGAGGTAGATCGCTTCAATGGCACCAACAACTACAGGCTATGGAAGATCCGTATGGAGGCCATGTTGTTGAAGCAAGGGCTTGAAGTTGCTCTACAAGGCAAGGAGGTGATCGATGGCACCGATGCAAAGAAGAACTATATCGACGGTCGAGCACGCAGTGATCTCATCTTGGGGCTCAGCGATGAGGTCCTACGGAATGTAGCAAATCAGAAAATCGCTAAAGAAGTTTGGGATAAACTCGACTGCCTCTAGCTATCAAAATTTCTGACCAATCGGCTCTACTTGAAACAGAGGCTACACACCTTCCGTATGGAGGAAGGGATTTCTATGAGGGATCACCTAGATGCTTACACTAAGATACTCCTAGATCTACAAACCATAGGAGAAGAAATCAAGGTTGAGGATCAAGCAATGATTCTGATCTACTCTCTACCACTAGCATACGACCATATATGTACAACACTCATGTATGGTAAGGAAACGATCATACTGTCTGATGTAAAGGCTACTCTCCTCTCTAACAAGTTGAGGGCGAAAGTACAGCAGTAGCATGGTCCTGATATGGGACTATTAGCCAGAGGTAGAGAAACAGAGAAGGGCAGTTCTCAAAGGAGCAAGTCTCAGTCTAAATCAAGACCAAATTAGAAGAAGGGTAGCTGTCACCACCGCAAGCAGAGAGGGCACTAGAAGTCCGAGTGTCGATTGTACCAGGCAAAACATCAGGAGAAGGCCAAGACACCCACATCAGAGTCAGCATCAGTGGCTCGTAGCATCTCAGATGAAGAACGTGAGTCCTCTGATGGAGTTTTCACAGCAACATGCAGTGCCAGTAGCAACTCACCTGACTACTGGACACTGTGTAGGAAACCGGCAGGCATTCAAGTATTCTTTCAAAATATTAATAGCAGAAGACAAATCAGAATTTAATCTAAGGAACATGCTTTAGATCTAATCTAAAATGCATATCCTAGGATCTATAACATGTTATATTGCATATATAAGATCTGAAAATAAAACAACATACAAGATCATATCTAAACATACACTAGTAGATCACATCTACACTATAGATTATATCTATATCAAGCATGAGTTCAAAACCCATCACCTAAGCGCGGATAGCAGATCACTGCATCTGAATCTCATAGTCTTGCTAGCCACTCACAGCTGCACAGGATGTCTGACCTCTATGGATCGTCCATTCGAAGGCCTGTGCTAATCAATCTTCCCAAAAGTGCTAGCTCGCGCGAAGATCTTATTGATGGATGATCTGCTCTTTTCTTCGGATCACTCAGACACTTCCAAAATTGAAGACAGATAAAGAGGATGTGGTAGTGGAAGAGGGGGAGAACTCTCTTCTCTTATTATTTTTTCTCATCCAAAACTCTAGATCATATCTAGGTCTCTCACCCAAGAGGAGTTAGATCTCCTCTAATCTCACACGCCAAAGAAGGCAGTGCTCACCTCAAGACCTCATGCCCCAAGAGAAATCCTAACTCATGGTGAAAAGAATCTGAACTTTGTCGCACAAAATTCAAGATTTTTAATGTTGACATGAAGATGAGGATAAGGCCTAGTTCAAATCAAATTTGAACTAGGATAAACATCAAGTTTCAAGTTGAATACAAATCTAATTTGAATTCAAGTTGAACCAGAATTTATCCTCATCCAATAGGACGTGGAGAAGGGACGAGAGCCATCTTTCAGTGTAGAGTTTTCTCATGCAATTTGAATTTGCATTGAGAAATGTGGCGTGGGTAAGGTGGTCTATGCTAGGAAGAGTCCAACCTAGTTTGGACTTTAGAATTTTATCCAATTGGTTCTCATCCTAATCAAATTAGTCTAAACTCAATTAGATAACAGAACCTAATCTAATTAGGTACCATATGAACTAGATTAAATCTTAATCAAATCAAAATTTAATCGAGTCCAAGTTTTTATCAAATCAGGAATCAATCACCTTTAGCAATTAGGCCATCTCATAACCTAATCGGATCAAACCTAATTAAATCCAATTCAATCAGACTTGAACCAAATCACATTACTCAATCAAATTGAGCTAATCAGTACTTTAATTGCTAATCAATCCTCTTATAATTCACTAACTCTTAGTGAATTAATTTATCATAATTTTTGTATAAGGCTAACCATCAATCATATTGACGATTATACCTCCGAACGATTCTCAATCGTTGATCAACTACTTGATCAGATGAAAATTTCTTTTGAGTGTGACCCCATAGGTTCGAACCTAAGTCAGTAGTATAAGAATAAATTTTATACTAGTCGATGTGACCATCTAGCAATGGTATCCGACATCTGGATAGGCCGAATGTTTGCTAAGCAACATTCAAGAATCCTGAACTATGGTTACCATATAATTCATCTCTTTGACTCTCGGTGCTTAGGATGACTTAGAGTTAAACTATCAACTCTTAATTAGTACATCTATAATGTGTCTCAACCTCATAAATTCTGTGACTCTCACAAAGACTATCCTGATCAAAATTTTGCTGAATTGAAATACAATGTAGCACTAACTCCTGAAATCAAGAGTGGTCAATCTCATTTTGACTCACACACTGACTTAACAAGTACTTGACTGTGCCCAAAAATCTTTCATCACTGAATTAGAAATTCAAGTAGTCCGATACCAAAACACAGTGAGTTGCTTGCAAATCACCATGGTGATCTCAAGTCGGAGAGACACTTATACCCATATCCTTCGTGAGTAACTCTTGACAGCAGAGTGCTCCGCAGTTGGATCACATTCAGTGAGATGTACTCCTACATCTCACTTGCATGCCATACCAGTGCCTCCATACTCTTTGGCTAAGAGAACAACCAATCTATATGAGGCACAACGATCTATACTTGATATAGCTATCATCTTAGTAATAGCATATCGTTTGGTCACGAATAAATTTAAGAACTAAATGATAAATCTTTCTTTATCAATTTAAAATAGTCCAAAGGACTTCATTACAATACAAGAGTTCATAAAGAAGATGTATAACTTTGTGATGAAAAAGTTAATAATTTTTATTAATTAAATTCATATACAATTATAAATATGGGCTTAACTGTCAATAGACTGATGATTGACTCTAGGACATAATTTTAACAATTTTCACATAGACTAAAATCAATCGGTGCAGTATCGTATACCATCTTTGACTTGTGATCATCAAACTCTTTATTCGATGGCTTTAGTAAATGGATCGGTCAGGTTCTCCTTTCTATCGATCTTTTAAAGCTCGACGTTACCTCGATCCACGATCTTTCAGATCAAATGATAGCAGTATAGAATATACTTGGTGTGCTGATAGAACTTTGATTCCTTCACTTAAGCAATGGCGTCAGTGCTGTCGCAGTATAGCAATACCAAACCATCGATGGAGGTGCCACTTCTAGCTCATCGATGAACTTTTATAACCATATAGCTTCTTTATAGCATCGGATGCCGCGATATATTCTGCCTCACAAATTGAGTTTGCCACGGTGTGTTACTTGGAACATTTTCAGTAGATCGCACTGTCGTTCAGGGTAAAGATGTATCCCGATATGCTCTTACTATCGTCATGATCTGACTGAAAGCTGAAATCTGTAAATTTCATAAGTTTCAGATTAGATTCTCCATAAACGAGCCACTGATCTTAGTATTTCTCAAATACTTAAGGATGATTTTATGACCTTTCAGTGGTTCTCATCCCAATCAGACTGATACCTACTCATTATCCCTAGTGACTAGGCAACATCCAATCTCGTATATATCATGACGTACATAATAGATCCTACTATCGAAGCATATGAGATTTTACTCATATGCTCTTTCTCTTGAGGAGTTGTCGGATAATCCCTCTTCGAGAAAAAAATTTCATGATCTATCGAAAGATAGTCTTTTTTGAAATTCTCCATGCTGAACCGATTCAGTACGATATCGATGTACGTAGATTGAGATAATCCAAGCAACTTCTTCGATCTATCTCTATAGATTTTTATCCCTAGGATGTAGGATGCTTCTTCAAATCTTTCATAGAGAACTGAAATGATAGCCAAATCGTTATTTCTGTAATGCAGAGACGTCATTTTCAATTAAAGAATGTCATCCACATATAAAATAAGAAATACAACTATAGAACATTTGCCCACTTGTAAATATAGAGTTCTTGTCCGTTCCTAATAAAGCCATACGTTCTGATCACTTTATCAAAATATATATTCCAATTTTGAGATACCTGCTTCAATCCATAAATGGATCTCTGAAGCCTGCATACTTTAGACTCATCTATAGATGTGAACCCTTCAGGTTGTATCATATACACCTCTTCTTCCAGCTCTTCATTCAGAAAATAATTTTCACATTTATTTATCAAATTTATAGTCCAAATGTACCACTATCGAAAGTATAATCTGAATAGATTTGAGCATTATCACAGAAAAAAATATCTTGTCATAGTCAATACCATAATATTGACGATATCTCTTGACAATCAGATGGACTTTATAGATCTCCACCTTTCCATCTGTGCCCCTATTCCTTTTGAAGATCCACTTACACCCTATGAATTTTATCTCTTCAAGTGGATCAACTAATGTCCATACATCATTGACCTTCATGGCCTCCATTTCGAACTTCATGGCCTCAAATCACTTATTCGAGTCAGATCTCTACATTGCATCCATGTAGGTGATCGGATTCTCGTTGTTCTCATCGAGTTCAACAAGATCACCGTCTCGAACTAAAAAATCATAGTATCTATCCGGTTAATACGGTACTCTATCGAATCTTTTCAATAGTGCATCTATAGTGGGCTCAGGATTTGATCTAATCAACTCTAATTTTGTAGGTTCACTAGATTGAGTCAATTCTTCTACCTGTCAAACTTCATCAAGTTCCACCAGTGGCATTAGTTCCTTCTCCATAAAATTTTTTTCTAAAAGATGATCCTAAGGCTGACGAACATCTTTATTCCTCAGCAAGATAGAAATAATATCCCTTAGTTTCTTTCAGATACCCAATGAAAAGATATTTATCAGACCTAAGACCAAGCTTGTCTATTTTCAAACACTTGACAAAAGCTGGATATCCCCAGATCCTAAGATGCGAGAGCACCGGCTTACGTTCAGTTCACATCTCATATGGTATTTTACCTACAGACTTATTCGAAATCCTATTAAGTACATAACAAGCCAACTCGAGTGCATATCCCCAAAAAAAGATTGGCAAACTAGCAAAGCCTATCATGGATCAAACCATGTCCAACAGGATTCGATTCCTCTTTTCTGACACATCATTGTATTATAGTGTCTGTTAAATGTATGTCCTAGAAGCTAATATAACTGACATATTGTAATAAATTTAGGATATAATTTTATACTTAATACATTGATATGATCAATAAAAGAATAAGTTATTTTCATTCAAGTGTGATGTGTCCTTAAATCATCCATGAATT
>KE504718.1:1292952-1313236 GCA_000441515.1 Elaeis oleifera | reverse complement strand
TAGCAGGAACTTTGAGAAGAAGTCCGGCTCCCGTAGGAGTCCTGGTAAAATCTGCTTGCTCCCGTAGGAGTTCGGCTGGGAGGGACCGGCTCCCGTAGGAGTCCGGAGAAATCTGGTGAAGAGATCTGTTGTTGACGAAGTACGGCTGTTGACACAATACAGAGTAGTTCGGATTAGAGTTGAACTTGACTGTATGAACTCTGGAAAAAGTTCAGAGATCCGCCGATAGCTGCAACAAAAGCAAGGGCGAAGGTCCGGCTCCCATAGGAGCTCGGCAGAGACGGTCGACCGCCGCAGGAACTCGGATGGAGCCCGGTAGTTGTAGAGATCAGTTATTGAGGAAGTTCGGCCGTCGATGAAGCTTGAAGGGAATTCAGTCTGGTGCTGATCACTGTAGAGGGTCGGCCAGTAGTGGAGTTTAGTGAGCACTGTAGAAGGTCGGCCGGCAACGGAGCTCAGTGAGCACTGTGAGCAATCTGATAGGCGATTGAAGAACCCATCTCGGAGAAGCCCGGATATGTGCCACCTGTCAAGAACTTCGGCTGAGGGTATTTTATTCCCAACACATATGATCTTATTTCCTATCATCAGTAAGATTCCAACTCTAGTATTAGTAAAAGTCCAAGCTAAGAATCGAACAGAAGCCGATAACATAAAGTCACTCTGTTTTGATTTTCTGGATCTTGCTGTGACATTCAAGGTAATCTTTTTGAGTCGTCAATGTGGTCGATTGTAATCCAAAGAGGAGAAGGTCGGATCGGATAGCAGATTATCCCCATGATAGATGGTAATTTAGCATATAATTCATTAGGAGACAACCAAAACTATTCCACAATTAGTATCTCATGCAGATCTTGACTTTAACCAAATATTATGTTTTGGAAAAGTAGTGTGTCATCTGCATGCAGGCATCCATGTGCCAACAGAACATTAAAGTAGTAAATCCTTTACGGCCCAAGCCATGGGACTGCGTAGCAAGCTTTTATGGGCCAAATGAATTGATGCGAGAACTATGACACTCTTCATCATGTCCGTTTAATTTCCATCAGATCACCCACCGTCCATTTAAATTTGGACCCATGATTCAACAGTGAATATTGGAGATCGACAGATGCTAGGGCCTGACGCGTTACATGTTCTCACTGCAATCACTCGCTGTTGATTAATATATAGGACCATTTCAGCAAGAGAACCTGATGGTTAAATATGGGGATCCGAACTCATTTGCTCCAGTTTGAGTGAGAACTACATTAATGCCCTAACCCCCCTCTCTCTCTCTATCTATCTATCTATCTATCTATCTATCTGATTTTTATCCCTTGCTCTTTTGTGATGGCCGTATGGTGGTGGCGTGGGTTTGAGAGGCGGAGATCTCGCAGCAAGAAGAGAAAAGCAAGAAGGAAACTCTAGTACAATACACATAAATAAGAACACACACTATGATTAGCCATAATAATTACAATCGGTGCTGCATGTCATAATACAAGCCCTTATTCAATAATACATTTTATGTAGACCTAACAAGGATGCCATTATTCAATAATACAAAAGCAAGGCAACCTCATGAACTGCATGACCAATGGCTAAGCCCGGGGAAAAGATACTGAGCTCAGCCATGGTATGGAACTACGTACATTGACGGTGCTCACCCGTGCCCACCACCGTAACCGGATCCATATCCAGACCCGGACCCTCCTCCAGAGCCTGATCCATAACCCAAACCGCCACCGCCGCCGCCACCTCCTCCTCCTCCTTCACCATGTCCTCCACCCGCACCGCTGCCGTAGCCTGAGCCATCACCATATCCCGATCCATAACCAGAGCCACTCCGCCACCACTCCCATATCCGGAACCCCTCCACCACCACCACCACCACCACCACCACCACCTCCACCTCCACCTCTCCACCCCTCCATTTCCTCCTCCAGAGCCATAACCTGAACCATAACCGGAGCCACTGCCACCACCGGATCCATAACCAGATCCACCTCCTCCACCACCGCCCCGCCACCGCCACCGCCACGTCCATAGCCTCCTCCGTCTCCCTCACCACCACCATACCCATAGCCTTCTCCAGAGCCATACCCAGAACCATAGCCTGAGCCTAACCCGCCAGAACTGCCACCACCGCCACCACCACCTCCACCACCGCCGCCGCCGCCTCCACCGCCACCGGTAGCATGAATCACAACCCTTGCGGCAGCTATGAGCTCCACACTGAGCAATACCAGGAGTGCAAAACCTACAACTTTCGAACTCGCCATGCCAGAGGAATTACGTGCCAAGGGGACTTGCGTGGGTACCAAAGTAGGGGTAGCGTGGGGTATTTATAGCCGTTGCATGCAATTTTATTTCGTACATTTTAGTAGCAAAATGTCAAACGTGGGATTTCTGCTGTAGCGCACTTTGACGTGGTCGTGGCACGTGGCAGGTCCAATTTGCACCCACTATTTGGAGGAACTTGTGACCCGAGTTCACCCACGTGGAGACCCGTCTCCTCATCAGTGGCTCTATTGTTCAGAGTCTAGCGGGCGGCCCCTCCATTACGAGCGCTAGTGGATGCATAAGACTTCGCGTATGGTTCAGATCTCGCTTGTTGTGGTAGCTAAGCCTTTTGATAGATCTTGTGTGGCGAGTATCATATTGCTAGTTATTTGGTAGTTGCTTTCTATCTCTCTCATGCTTCTGGTCCAATTCCTAGGATGAGTAGGACGGCCATGATCAGCCTTGGAGGGTTGGTGGCCTGTGGGTGCGTGTCACACGCACAGTTCACAATCGGTGGAAGCTTCAAGAGGTGGTAGTGCAAGAGAAAGATCAAAGATGAAGACCCTTGCATGCATGGGGCGCATTCGCTTGTCACAAAACATAATTTTAGTAACATTGGTTAGGTTAGGCAATGTTCGGATGCTGGTTTCATTAGTCATTTGGATGATCATTGTGCTAGTAATAGCAATTAACTGATGCAATGCTTATGGGCTAGATCGGGCTGATAGTTTTGTTAGAAAGACAAACGAGTAGAAATTTGCAGGCTTTTCGGTTTACTGTAGGAAGAGAATAGTGTTGGGAGTTCAGGATAGCTTGGGTTAATTAGCACATCTAAGGCAAATCAAACAAAAACATACTCAACGCGAGTCCGACACAATCCAAGACCTGACTCTAGATATTTCAACTCATGATTTGGGTTGGTTGACCGTGTAGTTTGGACTCGATTTAGTTGCACTGAGCAAGAGTTTAACATTGCAAGTATGTTCAGAGGGGGACCTTATTACAGTTGTGTTGAATACGATTTAAGTTTGGTTGTTTGAGCTTCCGATCCAAGTCTAAGCTAACTTAATATCTAATTGACATCTTCCAAACCAAGATAGTTTTTATATCGTCTCAATTCCGCCAAACCCAATCCAAGTATAGGTTGGGTTTGGCAGAGTTGGGTTCCGACTCATGTAACCCATTCCCACCTCTAGATCAAACAGGTTAACCATTGCATAAGGTAGCCCTTACAAAATTCTCAATCATTATTAGGTTATAAGCACGACTCTAAAATTCCATAAATTGTGATAATATTTACTGGCATATAAGCTAAATGCTAAAATAGTAGTTCTAATTCTCAGTATTTTAAATTGTATCTTGTAAACTATAAATTTATAGAGGTATTTATAATAAATACCACTAATAGGAAAAGATTTATTGAAAGATAGCGACATTTATACTATAATGCAACAAAAAAAAAAATTGCATAAATAAAAATACCGCAAGCAATACACTACCAATGGTGATTTTGTTGCAGTACCCATTGAGCCATAATGCTCTTTTATTATGCATGTATATATGCACATATGAATGTAAGTATACATGCATGCATGTATGTATATATATGATTTTAGAAGGGCCTTGTATGTTACAATCATTCGACGAAGTTTAAATCATGTAATATTAAGGCCCTTTTGAGTGGACCTGCTAGTTGATTGAGTGTTTTTGGTAAAAGCTAGTTGATTGAGTTCAAATTCAACATCAAAACCATGAGGAATATGCTTTTGAAGATCAAAGAGGTTAGCAGGTTTGAAGCAGCAGAGATACAAGGAAAACACTTTAAAAACTCTGAAACGGAGAAATGTTTTTTCTCATTTGGCAGGGAGAGAGGGGAGAAGATTTGGAGATATACAAGGCAATACAGTTAAAGTTTATTCTGATACAGTGATGATATCTCAAAAAATATTGAATTATAAGACAGAAATTGTTCCTTGGATCGAAGATTTAGGTAACTAAGAGAACACATATTTTACAAGATGAATTCAGCAGATTCGAGAAGGCTAGGATGGTTGTTTATAAACTAGGAAGGATTATATCAGAATTTACAGATATATGTTAGCAAAACGAACAGAATATGACTGTGACTGCATCAGCAAAAGTCACCACAATGAGTTTGACTTTCAGATGCAATTTAGGTTAAAGGTGAAAAATGAGGCGGCCATGAAGAACTTTGGCTAAAAGTATGTGGTAAGACGGGATTTCAAGATATATTTCACAAGTTATGGCCTTACATAGATAATACTTTCAAATTAGGACATTGTATTAAATTTAGTTTATTTAACCATGGATATTCATTCCACAACAATGGAATTAAAGAAGCTAACAGCTTCATATCGGTCCATAGATCTGACTAAATCCAAAGCAACTAGCTCAATCTCATCTATTTTTGCGATTTCCGAATGCCCACAAGGTTGTTGGAGGTCAGCTTTAAAAGAAACAGATAATATGAAGGAAGAAGGGTATAGCAGTTGATTCAAGTAGAAAAGGGAACAACAGAGGGGAACGAAGCGTGCAGAGCAATTCGGCTTCTCTATAGAGAGAGGTAGGATTCCCCAATCGTGAAACCAAAGGTGGTGCTCAAAGACAGGCAAATTAACTAACAGTTCCCCTGTGCTAATTTCAGTGTTAAACGTACTCTTTAGATAATTACAAAATCAATTAGTCGTTAGGACATTGCTTTGACCAAGAAAGTATATATACATGATTCAAGCCCATGGCTCATGAGCTTATACTTCCTGATACAAAATATACTACACCATGAACGACTCTTAACCAAGAATAGATCAAGTTGAAGCCAATATTTGTTCATAATGCAACAGGTGAAGTCCCTCTCTGGAGCAGAACGGAGCAGCCGCTTATTTAACCCAAATCAGGCTAAGAAAATCTTCACAGATAAAATATGATCTCACAACACAAAAACGCACATAATGTTCCTCATCCTGAGTAAAATATTGCTACAACATATAAATGTGAACTTGATAAAATATTAGATGCAGAGCCCACTTGGTCTGGAAACTCAATGTTGCATACAGTAGAATCTAGTAACAGTCAAGTAAATGGTTACATTATCCTGTCAATCCAAGTTTGGAAAGAGCCTCATGTCAGCCCTCAACAACATATACATTGTCATTCCTTGTTATCATAACTACAGATCGTAGCAACATCAGTTATCCATGAGAATACTGCAAAAAGATCCATCAGTCACAAATGAAAAGCGATCATCTTGCAGAAATTGATGATATCTTGTGCATGATCATCGATTCAGCTGCATTGATTGCTCCCCACGAACCTGTTATTGTGACTTTCCTGTTGACACCAATGATAAGAAAATTTTATAAAAAAATCAGAATAAGCTGACCAATATGTTACACCAGTCTGAAAATTCATGCATGCAAAAGCATTACCTATCAAATGTACCAGAAATGAAATCACCTCTATCTGATACCTTAATCCTTGCTCCACTAACCTGCAACATTAGCAAATTGTCTATTATCATGAGAATCAACTTACCAATAACCTCTAATTTTTACTCTTGCAATTATAATCATGGGGGGAACACAAAATTATAATAGAAATTAGATTGACATAATATTATCAAACGTAATTTAAGCTATGATGATTTGAACATGAAAAACCTAAATTTTGACTGATGGATTGGATTTGGATCCCCAACCTAAATGAAAAGTCAAGAGTTGGTCTAGCAAAAAATTGTAACAAATTAAAATAAAGCCAAATAAAATAGCATAAAATTCAGAAACAATCTACGCTTTACTAAACTATTGAATAAATGTCATGGCTTAGTTCATTACCAAGACCAAGGCAGAACCGGAATCGGGACATGTGCCGGCTGGCCAGCGGCACAAGTCAATACGGATCCATACCGAACCGGACCAGCAAGAACTGATACAGAGGAGAAGAGAATTGGGGAGGAGGAAAGAGAGAGAGAGAGGAGAGAGAAGAAAGGAGGAGGAGAAGCCACCGAAGAGATCGCCAGAGGGCCTCCAACTGGCCGCCGGACAGCACAATCGCGGTCTGGCACTGCAGGCATGAACAAGGGCGATCGCCCTGTTTACAAGATTTTTTAAAAAATTCCAACTACAGTGAAGCTGGTAATGGGTTCAAATGAAACCAGCATACCCAATGCCGGCTTCACTATTTTAAGTTTTTTAATTCTCAAACAGTAAAATCAGCAATGGGCTTGCTGGCTTCACTATTCATCGTCATTAAATAACGCAATGAGTGAGCAGGGATAGTCACCCCTGTTCTACAGCAACAGCTCCACCTACGCGTTTTCCGCCGTCCGACAGCCATGATCGCCATCCGACGCCCTCCAACAGTCTCTCCGCCGGCTGCACCTCCCTCCGATGCCATTACTCCCCCCCTCTCTTTCTCTCTTGATTAAACATCCTATCGGACGACATCAAGCCGCGAAGACCTCTGCGGCCCTCCAGCAGCCTCAGTGGGCCACCGCCGACCTCCGACAGCGTCGTCTCCTCTTTTCTCCCTCCTCTCTCTCTCTTCCTCTCTTTTCCTCTTCCTCCGGTGTTCCGATTTGCTCCATCGAACCGTCCCGATTTGACACCGATACAGCTCGGAACACCCTGAACCGTTCGATTCAGGACGGTTCAACAAATCCTAAACAAGACCACATACAAATTATCTTTCAAAAGTTATACCAAACATCAGCCTAATTAACCATATGATGCACCGCAGGAGGAGGCTGAATGTGACAGAAATTAGTTGTTTTCACTTAATATAGGGTGATAGGGAGAGAGAATAGACTTCTGGTAGGAGACATGATTTACATAATGTATGGAAAACCATGTGTACATTCATATGGAGCACGGCATCATCTATGTCAAAATTAACATTACAATGCCTAATAACAAGAGGTCTAATTAAATCATCAACAAATGGTGATAGAAGTTTTTATTTATTATCCATTGGAACAATTTGGTTCTTTAACAATAATATTGGATTTTATTTATTCAAAAAACTTCAAATAATGGAATCTAATGATAATCTTAGCAAGAACAATATACAAACCTCCAACCATCATGATGGACTATTTTTCTCTTTTACATAAGATTCCACTACAAGATGTCAGATCTACTTCAAGTTGAGTAATTTTTTTTAGAGAACCATTTATAAATTGTTCCCGTTAGGATTTAAAATCAAAATCTACTGTTCTATGAATCAGAAGATTTCATTAAAAGAAAATAAATTAAAGGACCTCATCTGATAATGCACACCTGACTGATCTCCATTATGTTCCTTCCTCCACGACCAACAACAGCTCCAATATGCTCATCTGCAACACCAATCATCAAAGAGTTGCCTCGGCCTTCAAAGGTCCGAGCAGATAACCTTGTAGAGACCACAGGTGATGTCATAACCTACAGAGGCATTTAACAGATAATCTTAAACAGCACAGAAGCCAACATCAAGAGAAAAGTCTTGGAAATTTTTATAACAAATACAAGGCAATAAAAATTTTGGAAAATAAAGCAATACAAAAAGAGCATAAGTCTGCTCAGTAGATCTCAGAAAAGGCATGAAATCTTAGAGCATGACTTGCAGGGACTGTGGCTTTCCAGTAAGATAAAATCAACCTGGTTTAAAATATTCCATGTAGATGCTAATCAGCGAGGAAATCAAATATCAAAGAACACTAAAAGATGCTAGCCTGTTCCTGTGGCCCAAGGTTGCAACTGGTGCATTTATATCAAATCATTTTCTTTAGATATCATTTTTCAGTTGCCAATAAATTCAGCTATTACTTCTTTACTATATTTTTTTTAAAAAAATCAGTTAAGTTATGAAAACAAATACAGTAAAGAAATATCTAAAGCAAGAGAAAAAGATATAGTTGCACACGAAGAAAAAAAATTCATTGGCCGGTTCTTTAGAATGATGCAGTCAATTCTTTAACAAGCCTTACCCTATCCCATCTATATAGGCTGCTTTAAGAAAAGGCATAATTTGATTATTCAATGGAATCTCAGCTTCAAACTAAACACCCGAACCTCCGTTGAAATTTTAGACAAGGCATCTTTGGCCAAGAGAGGGGCTTGACGGACCCAAAGAGGACATAAGAAGCCAAATCTATCAATTGCAAGCTGAAAAGTATAAGGCTGGCAACCAAGAAGCATCCCTCCATGGTTCCTAGGTTTAGAAATCTAGATGACAATAGAAAAGGGCAGAATTTGATATGTGAAGAATCAGTTGGATTATAGAAAGGTTTCAAACAAGGCTAGGGATTAGCGTTCATCTGAATTAGAGTCAAGAGGCTGAAAAAGCTAAGAAAGTGATAGTCTTGATAAAACATGATAGAACTTTATATTATTTGAAGTACCATGTACCATAAGGCAGTATGGGATGTGCCTTACTGACCTGGAAGGGTACAAGTACTAGCATGGGGCAAATAGCACATCAGTCATGTATTTGGAAGATATAGAAAATAGCACATATCAAATGTGTATCAAATAATGATTAGTAGAAACATTTGTTTAACTTCTATTATTAGTTAAAAGTCATGTAGCAGGATTAATTAGTCAACCTACTTTTTTAAACTTCAAAACAAATCCATGTAAGTAAAAGAGAAGGGACTAGCATTTAGTTTAACTCAAAGTTTAATGTCTAAAATGCTACCATGATAAATCCTCCATGATGGAGGACATCGAATGACTTACATCCAATCACCAAAACGTGGGTGCCTGTTGTATCATGAAGACCGAAACTGAGACACATCATTCATATGGTACAATGCAAACCAATACTTTCAAAACAGGATTCGAAATGAGGTATGTAATTTAGCACTCCTCAAAGATGAAGGGGTATCTATATTTTTGAGCAGCCTAAACCTTAAAAACCTTAAATTTTCTAACAGAGTTTCTGTGGATAAAATGAGTGAACTGACTACATACATGGTGAAGAATAGGTTAATTAATTAAATAACAGATGAATTGATAACCTTTATCATGTGAACACACACGCACACGCACATGCACACACACATATATATGTATATGTATGTATGTATGTTTGTTCCCTAGCCTTTTAGGTGTTATTTGGACTTTAACTATGGCAAAGTATATCCAGCCATCTTCTTTTTTCAAAAAAAAAAGAGTAGAATAACTTATAAGCTAATTAAAACCAATAGTTATATGGAAAGCTGCACAATTTATGTCCAAATTTATATTTGTTTTTTCACAAATCTTGAAAGTTTTAGCCTGGATGAATGGAAAGTACTTTTTCTTACCTCCTTGAACCAATGATCAATATAGTGTACATCATGACAGATTACATTTTCATTATATTTGTCTTTCCCTTGAAATTGTGATTTCATGGTTGAACAAACCAGCTGATGTATAATTTCTGAGGGAGCTAGTATCTTAAACCTAATTCATGTATAGGCTGATTAGCCCCATGCACATAGTGACAACTTAGAAATAACTACGCAAATGACAATTTATTGAACAATTTCACTCCTGGTTTGAAGATTCACCATCCAATGGATGTCCATCAAGTCAACCAAACCATTGAAAAATGGAACAGAATGGATTGTGTCATAACTTGACTGATTTTATGACGAGGCCTACTGAGCTTTTGGTGAATCAGCTATCTCTAGGAGAAAGCAACCAACCACCCTTATGTGTGTGTGTGTGTGTACAATGCCACGTGATCAATTGTTTAATTATCAGAAAAGCCACCCTCCTTACATCATCTCATCAGGTCCATAGCTCATTTCCAACTGACAAACAATGCTTTATGTTCTTACCACATAATCTTCCATTTGGATTAAATAACATTTATCTTGTATCCTCTTTAATATAATATTAAATATCAGAAATTTCTACTTTTTGATTAACATCCAGCAAAGCCACTAGGAAATTGTATCTAGAGTTTTAGGGCAACTGGATATCATCTGTTCAAGATCTAATAAAAACTCAGACTGCAGGAATTGTTTCAGTGCAGAAAATAAGGAATGACAGAAATCTGATTTTAATGAAAATTATGGCATAAAGGCAACAGAAATTCACACAAAGTGCTATAAGCTACAGCCATAAAAAAAGTCTGATATCAATTTCTTGTCTACAACAATACCATGAGAAGATTTCTAGTGTTGTATGCTTTAAGGAATATATTGCACTCTGATGAAGAAAGATGGAGAAGATGAGAGAAATCTAACAGATGTTAGGAGCATGGGCAAATCACTTAGCAGTGAAGAAAGAAAATAGAACAAATCAGGTTGAATCAGCCTAACAGATGTCTTTCCATTCAATAACAATTCACTGCAATGCCTTCTCCGGTAGCTGGCTGCTGGGCTTGCTTATAATTATATGATGACTTGCTTTGCAAGTAATTTATGACTTTAAATAACCAAGTAATTTAGCTCCCATATTGACAGCCATAACCTTTTCTTTGAAATTTCAAAATTTAGATTTCTGTGAAAATCCACAATAAAAGATAATTGAACTTGTCCAAACATAATGACTTTGGAATTATTCCATCCCACTATATACTTAATTTAGGACCTCTGCACACCAATCATATCCAAACAAGGACTCTAAAACGAACACAAATCATCTAATTAAAAGATCCAAAATACAAGAAATTCTCAAGTAAACTATTTTTACTCCATCAAATACTCTGATACAGGACCACTTAAGATTGGCCAACAAAGGCATGCATGAACCTTAAGATCAAGGAAATTAGGGCTTTGATGAACAGAATATCTTGCTGCCCTGTCACAGAAAACACATTTTTGCATGTCTCTATCTCTAAAAATTATAAAGGTAAGAATTTTCTGTTTGGGCTTGCATAAGAGGAAGAATCCTAGGTAAATGAATCTTAGTTCATCATAAGTGAGGGTCGAGAGTTGACATTGTCAAACAACATTAATTATTTGTCCAAATAATGAATGCTAATGACTGCACCATTTTTCTCTATATATGTCCAGGTCATTACTAAGTAAAGGTCATCCAGGTTTCCAAGTTCGTTTGGTTCATGTTCTTTTGAGTTTCTGATTGGATACTAAGGTTCAAGTCCTAGCACCATGTTCTCCCATTTGAACACTTAAGAGTTCTTGAATCATGCTCTCTTCCCATTCAAACACTAAATTCGATCAAGTTAATAAACATGATTAGGTGAAAATTCTAACTAGTTAATTTTTCCTCTTTAGCATATCTTGTACAATAATTTAGAACCAAAGTTTGAAAACTCATGCATTGACCATGCATCATTCAAATACCAGTACAGCACCAAATGTGGTACACCCCTGTATTTACTCCCAGTTCTCCAGACAGAATGACACCCCATGTGGATATGGGACAGTATGATGCATTATACCAGTCAATATGAGATCGAGATGGTATGATATGGCCAAGATTCCAAACCTTGTTTGCAACCCAATGATTTCATGTGAAGCCTAAGTTTCCAGTGAATGACAGAGAGCACCCTTGATGTGGAAAACTTTGTCAAGAGAATCAGAAAATATAAAAAATGGATCTCATGGATAATGGAAGTAGAGATAAAGGTCATGAGTTGCCACACTTTGAACTTAATGAGTTGATATGGAGATGGGCAGTTGAGTTTGTAAAGGTCTGAAACTACTTGTTCATTCTCCATCTTGGTCATGAGAGTCAGAGCCTATTGGCGATGGGAAAGAAGTTTTAAAAGGTAAAAGTCATGGTAATTGATCTCATTTACAGAGTTAATAACACTAAGAGTCCCATGTTTGCATCCTTGCAGCATTGAAAAACCCTGCATGTGGGCATATAGATCTAGGAAGGCAAGTGTCATACACAAAGAATAATCATGTTAGAGAGCTCTCTATTTTATGGAAAGAATCACTTCTTGCTCCCCATCTATTCCTACTTCCTCGTCCTCTCTAGTTACAAATCTCAGTAAAGCTCCCCTGTATTCTCCCTTCAGTGTCTAATGGTCAGCCAGAGAGCCTCAAAATGTCTTTATCAAGTTCTACTCTCGTTATATAGAACAAGAAATCATGTAAATTACAGTGATAGGAGACAAACTGTCATCAGTTTCGTTCCTTTAGTGCAGTTTCAGTTGCTAAATAATATACTTCTTGTAACCTTGTTCTCTACAGGTCTTTCTATAATTGGGCACAGCCAATCAATGGGAGTCATTTACAAGTTAAATATTGATGAGATATCTTGTTTGATGATTTTCTCTGTGCAAAGGTAAGAGACACATGATATATTATATTTTCCTTTCAATTTGTTTACAGGTCCAACTTGTTCCTTGCTTGTTGCTGCCCTCTCCACCTCGGTTTCACAATAGCTCCATGCACTAAATTCTTCCTATGCACCAAAAAGAATATAGTATCCAATTGACCAAGGATTTGAGTCCTGCTGGAACAGATTGGTATCGTGCCTTTTTATGGGAAAGTGAGGCCCCGCACATCTGCAGGACAATAGTTTTCTATGGAACAGGGAAGTCACACCTGCTTGGGTCCCTACACTAACGATGCACCAGGACAGACCAGGATGCATTTTAATTGTTTATGCTTGTTCAGTCCGTCCCACCACATCATGCCATCTTGGTTCCGCACCATCCGAAAAGCAAACCAAGATGGGGCCTGATACTGAGATCTAAACCCCTGCAATTGCCAGTTAGAAGTGGTTTCGTTAGGCTCTATTGAGTGAGGTCGCTCATGCAATTTAAGAATAATAAAGTGGAAACCTCTGAATTGTTTGCAAACAACTTGAGCTGCTAAAATTTTAAAGCATACTTGTGCAAAAATTGCATATTTATGTGAACATATGAAGCTAGTGTAAGCTAAATAAATCTCTTACTCTTGGAGTTAATATAACAATGTAAATTAGAAAATTAAACCCATATATTTGCATTACTGAGTAAATGCAGGAAGCCAGGAACAACTCTAATACAATTATAACAGACAGTTCTGCAATTCACTCTTCATGCACTGAAAATACATCTAACCTTACTGTTTGGGTATTTTCCTCCACAGACATTCATTCCACTCATTGGGTTGCATGCCACTGAAGGAATAACATATCCAATTGGAATACCATGAGCACCAGCAAAGTTGATACCTAAAGTATGGAATATAGAAGAAGAAGAAGAAGAAGAAGAAGAAGAAGAAGAAGAAGAGAAAGAAGATTAACTTCACACTTTCAATCAAGAGTTGGAATATCCTCTAATATACTTTCAATTTCTCAGTGGTAATTAAGTTCTAATCACAACAAAAACAGAAACAAAAATAAGATTCCCAAATTGATGAACATTATGCTGCCCCAATTTAGTTATACCCTGCCTCTAAGCTTCATAATTCACGTAAATGTATTCTTCATTCAATTAATGAAATATCTAGAAGAACCTAAACAACTCAACCAATACCAGAATCTCCCACAGTGCAAACTGTGAGTGGCATCAACATGATATTGACTTGAATGAGAGACCCCAAAATGTATCAAGCAGAAAACATAATGAAGCATAACAGGTTACTAAAAAATTGTGATAAAATATTCTTTCTTGGTATCAGATATATGACTCGACTAGGAAGAAAATGTAAAGTTACTGGTAGTAACAAGACTGTCTGACAAGGAAAAGGATCATAGTTCGCATCACACCTGCATATGGATATGGAGTGATTATGGACTGTGAATAATGAGTATCTTCAGATAACCTTGACAAAATCAAAAAGAGTGCACGAATTTGTTCCTCCAGAGATCCTGTTATTGTAGCGAGTCTATCATTCAACCCTACATGATTATTATCCTGAGGTGATATCTTGATGCCTGCCCCTGAGTCTTCAACAAATGACCTGCAAAATGCATATTGTACACATAAGCTCATAACAGCATACAGTAAAAGCATCAATTCTAAGAGGGAAAAAAAACATTTTCCAGCAGTATGAAAAATGAAAACATATTTTCTAATCAGAAAGCTTATTGTCTGAAGAGAACATTTGACCGTGACGAACTAGGCTCAAACTAAACATATTTAGCCAAATCAATTTGCAAGCATAGACTCTTCAGGATCAAGTAAAAATGTTCTGCATTACCAAGAGTCCCCATCTGCGGCCAAATCCCCCGAAGAAAAGGTGTTCCTGCTACTCCAACAGTCCTATCCAAGAAATTCTATGATGGAATATCATAAGTAATAGTTTGGAGAGCATTACCAAAGAAAAAATTCTCCTAAGATCATTAAACAAATGTATGGGGAAGCAAGGAATGGTAATTATGGCCAAATGGGTCATTCTCTTGATATGGTGGGCCTAGTTAGTGGATTAGTCTAAGTTCTCATCTCTTTATACTTGTCATGGAATCACCAATGAACTAGCATGTAGCATTCAAATGAAGACTCCATGATCCAAATTAGTTGCAAGTAAGGAGAGTTTTAACTTGATGAAATGACAGATGAGATGCCCATTGAGAACTGTAAAACACTGGTTTCAAGGATATATACACTGCAACAATTCAATGGGATGGACAAGTAAATTTCTGAAGCAATTTACCTAGGAAGAATCCTTCAGGAATGTTGTGTTATCGCCACATGACAATGAGAAAAGGGAAGGTGCATAAGACAGCAATAAAGCTAGCATGTCATATGGGTGATATGTTGGGTTATAAAGTAATTCAAGCATGCAAAGATAAATGATGCAAGGATGAAATCGTCGAAGTGGATAAGTAGGAAACAAAAGAATAAAATTGCAAACAAGTATACTAGACGGTGCATTAAAAGTTGCACTAGAGGATGAAGTGATAAAATTCCGAATATGATGCTACATGCCCATGCAAAAAGAATCTAAGCAAGTGTATGTAAGGCAAGGGCCTCTAATTACTGCAAAAGGGAAACCAGAAAGAAATGGATGAAAGGAAGAACCAACTTCAGTAGAAATTTTCAAGACTTGAAAATCATGCTATCAAAGGAAGTAAACATTGAGATGAAGAAGAACTTACAGAGGCACCACATAGTAATAAAGTTTTGTTATGTGGCTATCATTATGGTATTTTGCACCACATAGTAAGAAAGTTTTGTTATGTGGCTATCATTATGGTATTTGCTTTATCACAACTTCTAACTGTGCAGTAGTTAACAAGTCATCAATAATAGAAGTTATGACATTGCATAACAAATCCCAAAAAAGCAGTCAATTTGTCACAAAATGTAATTGATAGTAGTCAAAAGCAAAGAACAACTAATATGAAGACAATACACCTTCTAGAACATTAGGAACTCACAAGGTTGAATTGCAGATGTTGATATTCGCAATTAGAGAACATCAGAATATAAGTACACTCAGTAATTGCTATGATGAAGAATGAAAAGATCAAATTTATACTTTATGGTAGATCCTGCTTTCCCGATTATGCCACCACAAGAGCTATGTGGCACAATGAGCCTCACTTTGGATTTACCTTCGGCATCATTACTCTCTTCAGCCTATTTATGCCAGGCATTGGAGCACTTCAGGAAATGTACTGGTCAGTTTTAAACATTATTCTATGCAAAAGCTAATGTTAGTATTACCTCTGTCAGCAGTTTCTCAAGGATAAGTTCCATTGCTTTTATTATTTCACTGGTGGTACCAGAAACCATGATTATCCTATCTGCTGTTCCTGGATAGAATTCATGATTACGTGATAACTGAATACGAGCTCCAGACTGTGACTGAAGCTCTGTGATTGTTGAGCCACCCTTTCCAATGATGCATCCAGCTGCAATATTTGAAACAAGGAACCTAATGTAGGTTTGTGTCTCTCTACTATCTGACATGAATAGCCATGATGTCAACAATGTACTTTAAAACCTAATTAAGCAGGCAAAGCCATACAAAAGGCAAAGTAAAGTATTGAATGAACTAACTGAATCAGTTAATTCCATACTTCTTAAAAAGCGAAATGGTAACCACGAAAAGGTCAAGTTATTTCATAGAGTAAAAGTCAATTTCATATACTTATCCTTGAGACTAATAACCACTAGAAGTTGATAAACAATAGCAATCATTCTAAAATAATTAAATGCCACATGCATTATTGAAATAAATGTTTTAGCAGCCCCATTACATGTCATTCTATTAAAATTTACTTTAAACAGGATATATGTCACGTACATTTGAGTGAATTGATATGCAATTTTTGAGATGTCGGATAAAAATTGCAAACAGAAAGTATTTTCTTTTTGGAATTATTGCATATATACTTCTGCACATGGTGCAGCAGTAAGGTTGCTCCATTATGACCAAGATGACAAAGGGTTGGAACACAAAAACAACCTTTCGGCATGTGGATTCAAGCTGTATACATCTGACCCTCCCCAGACCTTGCAATAGCAGAAGACTCGTGCAGTATGACACCCTTCATAGTCTTGAAAAATGACTTATTGCATTTTTATCCTACAAAAATCAGTATTTGCATATACGTACTTGTCAAATCATCCTTGCTTTGCAACAATGCTCCTCCAATTAGATTTTCAGCTTATGGTGCTAATAAATAACAATTTAAATATAAAATGATATTTTAAACATTTTGCACAAAAATCCTTTAAAATTAATATTAAATTTGTACTTTCATGAGTTATATGTTTTTTCATTTTTCAGAGGTACTCGTTTAAAAGGATAATAATGTTATTTTACATTTGGAATCGTTATTTTTAAACACCATACATACAAGTGCGTGCGTGCGTGCAGAGAGAGAGGGGTGTACTAGAATCCTGTTAACAGGATTTTAGGATAAATTCAGTTGATCCTAATCGGATGACAGGGACATGACACTAATGATCTGAGCCGTTATAAGATCTATTATCTCTGAACTACATATACACTAATTATCACATAATTTGAAGACCCTAAGCCTATGTATCAGGTGGTCAAAGCACATGCACTGTTTTGTGTTACTTAAAATGTATATAACTTTTATATCTAGGAATGTTAGAAGTAGTAGATCACATCAAATAGCTTCAATCAATGTCATGTCTCTATTGGCCAATCAAATTTGATGTGAAATCTGGTCAACCAAGATTCTAGTCCACATCTACATATGCAAATAGTGATTTTTGAAATGTAAATATACAATAATATATATCTACAGGGGCATATATGCAACAAAGACCTTTCTTTTTATCTTTTCCTATTACCCAGTTCTTTCTTTGACCAATGAAAGGATTAACCTTCTCCAGTTAACTAAAGCAAGGTTTATCGAACCGGTACCATGATCTATACTAGTCTATGACTAGCACACTATGATAAGGCTCCGTACCATGCCGTTCTGAGGCATCCCAACAAAGGGAGAGCCAGAGAGGGAGGGGGGAGAGAGAAGAAGAGAGAGAGGAAAGAGAGAGAAGACAAGAGGGAGAGGAAGGGAGGGAAACAGGAGAGGGGGAAGAGAGAGAGGGAGGCCGGAAGAGAGAGATGCCGACAAGGATTTCCCTATTTCGTTTGACACTGGGAAGCACTTCTTTAACTTCAAAATAGACAAATTAAAAATGAGCTCCCATATTCGAAACAAAATGGGGGATTTGGTATACTCTGACCCGGCTGATTTGGCACGATTCAGCAAACCATGAGCCAAAGCTGCAAATATTGGTAAGCATGCAAGTCTGCACAAGGTATCAGCTCAAGGGATTGTATAGTTTCTAATGCACAAGTACATCTATGTTATACATTGCTAAACAAAGCTTTAAGCACCTTCAATAGATCATACCATGGAAAAAGAATTACCGATATTATTTGCTCCAAGAAATGTCGCCTTTTTTCCTACTAGTCATTAGGAAATAATATCTCTACTTCTTCACAACTAACCTCTCGTTATGAATTTACAGTTCCATTGCAACTTGCTTTATATTTATATTTGTTGCATTATCAAAATCTCACAGCACTTCTAATCCCTAGAGGTGGCAATCGGGTATGGGTCAGGTCAAATCAGATACAGGCCAGATCAAAAACCTGTCAACTCAAATCCGACCTATTTATTAAATAGGTCAAAAATTCAAATCTAAATTCTACCTGTTTATTAAACAGCTAATCCAATCCGACCCACATAACCGATTTATTAAATAGGTGAAGTCAGGTTAAATGGGTTAAATGAGCTGAATAGACTAAATGGGTTGGGTTAAACAGGTCAAAAATAGGTTAAGCAGTTTTAAATAGGTTACATGGGTTGGATTATGATCCGACCTAATTATTAAATGGATTAAACAGATCAAAGGTTTAAACCTGAACTCAACCCATTTAATAAATAAGTCTCGATGGGTTAACCTGTTTAGAATCTAAATCTGTTTATGTCAAACCCAAAACCGCTTAAAGCGGATCGTTCACGGATCAAATTGATAGATTGGGTCATAAATTGCCACCCTTAGTAATCCCTTTTAACACAAATAACAATTATTTCTTCTTTGAGCATCACATCTACCATCCTATTGAATCATTGATCATCTTCACTAGAACATATAATAGGAACATCATTGGTGGGTTGTGGTCCGTCAATCCAACATGCTCGTTCTTGTCCTATTTTTGAGCTGTCTATCTTTTACTTTAAAGCCTATATTAGGTGTTTCAGCATATACTTGGGAACTAGGATTGGAGGAAGCATGGCCAAAATTGGGTTAGGGCAGGATGCAAACCCAAGCCAGTGGTATCACTACCTACTGACTTTTCCAACTAGGCCTGTTGGCATCCTGTAGGTGTTTCAGCATATGATAATCCAAATATTCATGTTTCTCATTGAGATTAAAAATCCCATATATAGAAAAGTAATTAAAACCCCTCAGTCTCTTTATGGAGGAGAGAACAAGACACAATTTCTTAATGGCATGTAGGAAGGAAAATAAAGAAAAACGCAAGAAACAAGAAGGGAGTAGGGATGTCAGGGGAGAGAGAAGAGGGATGGACAGTTATTATATATGTAATCTGCCTATTAAAATATTATAGTTCCCTCCACAAGTGGTAGAGATGCCACCACATGCAGCGATATTAATCATTTTAGACTTTAAATATAAGACCTGACATTAAAAAAAACTAATTATAATTTCAATAATTAGCTATTAATCTTTAAGGCTCGCTAACCAAGTGGGTTGATATCAAAGCAGCAAAGCTCAGAATATTTACTGAGCAAGTCAAACCTTCAATGGCAAACAAAAACTACAATCAGCTATTAATCATTAATATCCACCAAGAAGATTTCTAACACCAACACTGAACCCCGTATTGGTTTTTTGCTGAAATAGTACAATACTAGGTACCAATAGACAGCATAGAACTCTGTCATGTACCGAGACACTGCACCAATGCCAGAAATCTGCCTGAACAATATGGTACCATTTATGCTGTCTCATCCCAGTGGTACTTGATCGATTTCTAGTATTGATACATGGTGTCTCGATACGTTGAACCTTATCATACCAAACCATGTATCAATACTGTAACAGGATGGTATATGTACAAAATCAAGTACTGAGATGATGAATCTTGCTCGAAATCATAGAGCATCGTATCGGACCGAACTTTTTGGTTGTTAGGACCGTAGCCCCTAACCAACTTTCCAAAAGACAAATGCCCATTGGGAGGTAGGGTTTATTAGCCTTTATCCACTAGACACAGGGGCTTCACACCTGAGTTGACCCGCATCAAGCTAGATCACCTTCAATCAGCAAGCTGGACAGTTAGACCCATTTAATCTTACCAACCAGACACCAGTCGATCCTCCTTGTCAACCCCCATAATTATTGCCCATACATCAACCACTTTCGGCTACCAACCCCAGCCTGAGTCTCACCGAACTCCCTTGGCTATCATTCTCTTCTAGAGTCTCACCGAATCCCTTCGGCTACCTCACCGAACCCCTTCGGCTACCATCCTCTCCCAGAGTCTCACCGAGTCCTTTTCGGCTACCAACCTCTCTCTGGGTCTCACCAAATGTGCGCTAAAACTTTGCACAACAATTTCTCTCCCCAATAATATTTTTTTTTAATACTCTAAGGGCCTGCCGGA
>KE504718.1:1258508-1292932 GCA_000441515.1 Elaeis oleifera | reverse complement strand
GCTCTGATACCACATGTTAGGACCGTAGCCCTAACCAACTTTCAAAGGCAAATACCCATTGGGAGATGGGGTTTATTAGCCTTTATCCACTAGGCACAGGAGCTTCACACTTGAGTTGACCCGCATCAAGCTAGATCATCCTCAATCAGCAGGCTGGACGGTTAGACCCATTTAATCTTACCAACCAGGCACCAGTCGACCCTCCTTGTCGACTCCCATAATTATTGCCAATACATCAGCCACCTTCTGCTACCAATCCCAGCCTGAGTCTCACCGAACCCCTCGTCTACCATCCTCTTTTAGAATCTCACCGAATCCTTTTCGGCTACCAACCTCTCCCTGGGTCTCACCAAATGTGCGCTGGAACCTTGCACAACACTGGTATATCCGTACCATACCATCCCAATCTCATACCAGTACACTATCTCATATTGTACGGACACTCGATATACTATCTCGTACCATATCGAATCATATACTAACATTATAATAACATGATATTGGTACGGGATCCAATATCGAGATGGCAAACTTTGCTTGAAACCTTACCACCCACCTATCAAATAGGTATTGAAGTAGCAAAGCTTAAGATGTTTCCAAACCAGAATGCATCAACAAGTTGATCTTTTGATTTCATGTATGGTATTATCTACACGATAATCTCCAACCTCTTCAATATCCAATGAGCCTACTTCAATATGTTGCGTTCTTTCAAGAAATATTGCATCCAACAACTTGCTTACCAATATATAATCTATTTATTTGATCAAAAAACTTGTTTTAATTTGAAATATCCAGGCACATGATTCCACACGTAACATGACATTGAACTTCTACACTAGATCTTCTATGTTTTGTCTCTTCTCCAAATTTATTAGATTTCAACCAATACAACCACAAAGACCATGGTATATACTCAATCAAATGATGCACATGCCCAATATATGAATGAGCACTTGTTTATATTGACGATACGAAAATTAAGCACTTTTTAGATATAGAAGAATACACAATACAGCATCAAGATGTGGTTTTCTAGGTGAATTAATGTAGAAAATGGCAGTTGTTCTGTGCAAACAAGAAGTGAAGATGCGCAACTATGTGGTCAGTCATTTTTCCTTCAATTCCTACCCATTAGTAGTCATCAATAAAGCTCTATAGTCCTATTTGTGTTTTACGTGATTTAACAAAATCAATTGGTTTGCCACCAACATCTTGATTTCTATTAAAGAAAACTACATTCTTTATCTAAAATATGTTAATCCTTTTTCTACACGTGACATCTTTATGTGAAGAAAATGCCTTCACCAGAATATTTCAATTTTTCTATACCTCGCTGGATACGACAACACTGTCCCCATACAGAAGGAGCTCAATTTGTTATCTGTAGCTTTAACTTCTTGTAATACTTTTGGCCAGAAAACTAGAATAGGCATTTGATCACCTAAATTCCCATTGCATCAAGAACATTCCTAAATTAATCCCTAAAATAGAGAGTGAAGGTGGACGGTGTAGATGGGATATGCAGATACCCTGCATAAGAGAAATATTTTAATCAATAAAATATTAGAATTACAAATGTCGTCAAGCTGTGCAGATTACAGTGAAAGCAAATAAGTTTGGACTTTTCTGATCTAATAATAACTAGCAGAGGACTATAAAAAGACAAGTCACAATTAAAGGACTACTCACAACCAAACCCACCTTTTCATTCAACAACTATTCCTTAACCAACTTAAAGTTGAACTCCTTATGTTAAGATGTTCTGCCGAACTTTGACTTGGTAACACTATTCCACACCCTATCAACCCTTTGATATCTGAAACTATAAATGCAGAAAGGAACTAAAACCTAATTGATATCAATAAATGACTATTTCTAATCATAAGAAGAAACTAAAAAAATGCTTAAATTGAACTAGGAGTTTCTAGGAATACCAGTAGAACTAAAAGTCCCCAAAAAAATTCCAATGGATATCAACTCAATTACAATAAGGAGTTCATAAAGAACAAACATTTTTTTAGACTTATTGGGCCTTCCAAATTTTAAGTATAAAAATGGCTTCAAGAATCATAATGCAAGACATATTTTCCTGACTTAGAACTATTGCATACAATGAAATCTAGTTGCTCAATTCACATAACGGCTCAATTTGTGCAAACAACTAGCATTGATTTCTTGAGGAGATAACCATTCTTGTTTTACCCCTTACCAATCCTTTATTTTCCGAATTAAAAATTATTTCACTGTAGAATTTTCTGGTAAATAGTTAGAACAAAGAGATAAATTGAATCAATTCCCCTCAGAGCCAACATACTGCACTGTAGGAGAGTGAAGAAAGCACCATATTTTATCCTCTCCTCAATATTCCGACTAGCATCCAGATCTTCTTACAACAAAATAGGATTCCCTTCAATTTCCAAGAAAATCCACCACACCCCATCAATCTCTAAACACCATCTCCAACATTATCAACAACGCATTCGTCATAACAACAGTAACTACAGATGATTCAGGAATAGAATCTAAGATCCGATAAAAGGTTTCCAACTCAAAACTTTAAAGATTTCAAGATCCTCCGGAATAGAAAATGATCACTAAGAAGAGAGGATCAGAGTTTGCCTCACCTGGGAGGGGTTTTTGGGCGAGGACGGGTCGCACCGGCGGGGCTTCAGGAGAGGAGACGGCGGGGTGTCGAGACATTCCATGGCGGAAGGTTTTCTCGTACGCAGACAAAGAGAGAGATCACCCCATCTGTGGGGTTTGGCGAAGGTTCTCGATTTATATATAGTCTCGCCTTCGCAGGAGCGAATACTGCCGAGAAACCGCGCAAACTGGAAGCCCCTCGGGTTTCTTAATGGAAACTATTTAGAAAGAGGAAGCAAACTTTCAACCGAGAAAGGGTTGCAGCAGGGCGCGGGCCCGCCGTGGCCCCAAAGTTATGGCCGGGCTTCAGGTCCGGTTTCGGGTGTGTTTGCTCTTACGGGCAAAAATTTCAAGCATGAGAATGATTTCCATCCCCAGGTTTTAAGAACCGCATGGAGAATTAACAATGGGCACATCAAGAAGGGATAATCCCTTTAGATTCAGATTGTATCTTTCACACAAAAAAAATAATTAATTTTTATAAATTATTAGATCACATCCAGCATAAATCTCAAAGCACTCTAAATTTTCCATCCATACATATCTCCAAGCAGCCATTTTTGGCGTGTTTAGGCGATCAAATTTTTTTCTAACAAGATGGAAAGGAGCAACCCTACGAGCTTGAATTGTATTTTTCATACGAAAAATAGTTGATCTTTTTTATAACATCAACCATTGGTTTATACAACTCTTAAAATGCTTCAAATCTTTTTATTCATTCATCTGCACAAATTTCGAATAGCCATTGCATAATCCAGTGCAAAATGAATCCTTCTCTTATAAAAAAGTACCATCTCCACAAGCTACATTACTTTAACTCATCAAGACCAAAGCCTAGACTACAAGCAGACCAAGCTACCACTTGCAAAACCAAGACTTGCTGATATACGAATGCCAATCAAAATCAAATATCTATCCTCTTATCCAAATGATAAGAGATGGTGCCATCTGAACTACAATTCCACGGTAAACAAGGGAAATTTAAGTGATAAAATCTTTGTTGATAAAATCAATGTATGTTGTCAACAAACCTCTTGACCTCATCCAATTCATCATAGTACGGCACATGAAGACCACTTTGTGCATGTAAGAGATCCATTACCTCATGGCTCAAGATGGTTGATATCACCAGACGGATCAGTAAATTCATTGCCCTCACGGCACAAGAGAGTTGGCGCAATATAGAATTACTGCAAATCATGGAAAATGGTTGATTATTAGTTGCCAGTTTGGTGGCCCAAACAACTATGCATAGACGCAGCCATTGCCCCTGAGCATTTTATATTCATTGGCAATGGCATTTTACTAATTCGCTCGATATTTGCCAGGTCCACCAGAACCAAAACTTGGTTCCCACTGCTACCATCCCCTAAAAATATGTCAGATCAAGGCCATTTCACTGAAAAATAAAATAAAATAAATGACCTTTGACGGCAATAGTCCTCTTCAAAAAATATCAGTACATGATAATAATCTATATGGCCTACCTGATAGTAAGCTATTTTTATTTGTGATTTATTATTTCAAGAAATTGAACGAGATGCAAAGCAGACAGGACAACCATTGCATTCATGACCATGCAAAACATCTTGAAAGGTACTGCTTGTGGATGGGGCTCCAAATGAAAGAATTGCCATACCAAACAATGGCCGTTGCAACGGTTTTGGCGGGGATTCATTAAGTAGCTGGTATATATTTATAACAGTTTCAGAAACTCCTAGAATCCACTTGGATTGGCTTAAGTTCATAGACCTAAATGTGCCATGGATAACAAGTGATTTAGTTCTCTGAGTGGATAAATAAACATTCTAACAAGAATATCCTGCAATCTCAACCTTTCCCATAAGACTGCCCAACAGAAAAAAGGAGAGACTGGTACAACTTTCGTAGCATCCATTAGTAACATTTGTCATTTGGAGAATCCCGGATCACAAAATCTTCATCTAGGACTACATGATTTTTGCTTCGCCTTCTCAATCAGAGGTTTCAATTGTTTCTTCTCTGCAAGAATCTTCAAAAAGTTGAATAAGAATGGAATGTAATTGTGCTTCCTCCGTATGTTTTCTGTTTTCCATTTCTTGAACTTCTCCTCCTCCATTATTATCTTCTCGGTTGCACTTTCTATCCCAGAGGCCACCTCCGCAAGTGCTTTATTTATTGCCTCAACAGCAGAACTTTGCTTGTTACCTGTAATCATATGATCATTCAATTGCTGCAGAAGATGCTCCCTCTTCTTCTGGAGCTCCTTTAGTTCAGCTGTATACATCTCCTTCCTGTTCTTTATAATCGCCAAAAGGTTAAACCTTATCTCATTTTGAGAGTATCGATCAATCCGTCCCTGGATCACTGGTTGCACCATCCGTAGCCAATCCATGTCTCCTTGTCCACCAGGGCATTGCCCAAGGCTGATAGGCCTTCTTTCAGCCCATCAAGCTCATACAGAACGCCATCCACAGGTATATAACTTATGAAATGGTATACATCATCATCTTTCCCTGCAGCTTTCTGCTCTTCAGGGACAAAAGGCTCAGGTCTTGCAAAGCTGTTGTGTGCTGCTCGTATAGCTTCACTGTTGTTGATAGCCAGGCCTTTGAGTTCCGGTGGGAAATTCTTGGTGAATTCTTTTAACATCGACAATTCTGGGCCAATATCTATTTCTGGACAGTTCATCAGAACAGAAAGGATTGCTTGGGTTGCACAAGCATTGTTAATAACCTGCAGGCAGATTAAATCAGCTAAATAACACAGGGAAGTAATTAGCAGATAGCAAAATTGCAGCTAATGACTAATGCTGCTAACCTGGCTGGCAAAAATAGATTTGGGTTTGGATCCTTTATTACAACCCGTTCATCTTTTTCACCAGGTCGCCATTTGAAAAGGAATATCAGCCCATAGACCGGCCTGCAAAATTTGCAGCAATTCAACCAACTGGATGGAGAGAACAAATAAAGTTATAATAAACAGAAATAACATGGCACTGGAAGGGTTACAAACCGTAAATTGTTCAGGGAGTCGAGGTCTAGTGAATACAATTCCTCCACCTAATAGTCCAAAAAAAGAAAACATATGAACAAATAACTACATCTGAATCAAGTTTACGTATAATATAAAATCAGAAACAGATGGCAGCCATCAAAGTTGTGAAGTTCATAAGGGATCAGGAAGCGTCCATGGCAAACATGTTGCAGTGATAAATCAAGTAATGATCAAAATGAACACAAAGACAGCCACTAAAAGTTCAACAATCATAAACCTAGAGAGGATCACATACTTGACAATTCTTATGCCGAAGTGTTTATGTCTAGCCATGTTGAAAGCTCAATGACAAGAATTTCAAAATTAAGCTTCCGATGCAAATAAACCAAACCATGTTGAAAGAGTTGCAACAGCTATTGCCAAAGAACTAAACCCACTAATATGCTTGAGGCTTTATAGTTTAAAAGGAAAAGGACAAAAAACTGAGGTTGAAAAATATATAGGACATTTGACTCAAAGATAACCGAAAACAACAAGCAACCAACCATGTAAATGTTGATCATCTGCTTGATTATTCCAGGGATCCATGTATATGCTTCATGATTCATAGTCATAGCCAAACTAGTTTTCAAGGGAACAAAGCTCAGAAAATTGCTAGTATGCATAACACAAACAGCTGGGGTCGGGCCCACATGTCTCCACCTTGCTTTTTATCCACGCTCTCCATTCACGCTCCAGACTCCAAATTACTTCCACATCTCCACCTCTGTGAGTTCAATTCCACTTTTCCCATTCCAAAACTGCCCCTCCACGCCCAATTTTTGTGTTCCATGGAGCCACTTCTTTCCCCCTGTGACTCACTCTAAGCACAGGACCATGTGGGTCCAAAACATGGAGCCTTTCAGATGCACGACATGTGTAAGGTTCTAGCAAGGATAATCAGATTTCTCCTCAACACATTACATCTTTCAACATCAACCCTAACTCTATCACTTTTTCATACAAACATCACTACCACTGAACTCATTTCCTGCCTGAAACTCACACACTTGAAGACAACAAAAAATCATTCATTGTTAACAATCATTACATTAGAAATTTTTACAGGAGAAAAAAGAATATGTTAAGAACCAAAGCAGATCTTAAGGAATATAGCTATAGAACTACAGATGGTTAGCAAGAAAAACTGGTCAGAGATCAAGAATCTGATATTTACTTGTGCCCACAATTTTTAATACAAAAATGATGGAATGGTGTATGTACTCAGTATGGTTTCTAAGACATCCTTACAAGCAAATATAATGTAACTTTCCAGAATAATATTTTTGCATAACTTAAATAATTTCGATATCCTGATTCTTTCCACAAAGTACCAGACACATGTTTCTAGTTTGCCCTCTCTTCAAGGGCATTGCTCTCTTTCACTTGTTTGACATGATTTAGTTATGTCGAGGAGTTAACACATCTATTATTTATAGTTAAACTTAAATTATTTTCAAAAGACTCTTTCTCAACCTAGCAGGTTCTCAGAGCACTTGCTACATCTGCAGGAGCTTAATCTGCAATAACAATGGTAGGCTGGCCTTCCAGATTCAACCCATTTATCCTGGCAGCCTTCCAAGGTTCCCTGTTCATCCTGTGAGTTGTTCAAAGTTCCTTGGCAAGGAATCAGTAACTGTATTCGAAGTTAGTCATTAGTGTCAAATCAGAGCCAGTCTTAAAAGGTCCCGAACAGGAACCAATCATACTTGAATACATACAGCAAAGTTAATAGATGTGTCTAAATTCACATACATACATACATACATATATACATATACAGCATGCAGGTTACCTGCATGGCATTCCCATAATTCAGATCCATTTTATGAAAGGACATTTTCTAATTTACAATGCATTAAATGAGTGATGATAACAAAAGCAATGTCGTAGTTAAATTACACAAATGCCCCTTGTCGTACAGAACTCCATCCACAAGTGTACTCCATTTTATGCCATGCATTGAAACCTAGTTTTACGATATCCACCAGCCATTTTTTTAAAACCTGTTGATAATCCTAATAATCAGACCTGTATAAGATTAACAAATTCCACACACTAATATTGTAATATGATCTCAAGTCAGCACAGTCAGGCAGTACTCCTAGGCTCTCAAATAAGTGAAATATACATTATTGGGGACCGAACAACAATATTGTAATCAAACAATCAGATAAAAATTGGCATCTTAAAGATCACCATTTGATCTTTAATCATTTTATAAGGCTAAAAGGAACAAAAAACAGATAAAACAAAGCTTGCCACACACTCCATGCATGATGAGCGAATAACTACTAACAAGGTCCACGCTTTTGGCTTAATTACAAAATATATAACATTAACCATAAGGGTCCGCTCTTTTGAGGATAAAAAACTTATCTAGGAATCTGTATTTTTCTGGATAAATATTTTTCGGGCAACATTTGGATAGAAAATAATTTATCCATGCTCTTTTATGCATTAGAAAATGATTCGAGAATCTATTACCCATGTTCTTTTGCATTACTACTTTCCTAAATAAGTTGCTAAGATTTATCCATATTCCCATATTACCCTTTATTATATAAATATTATTATATATAATAATATATTATATTATATAAGATAGTATTATATATTATTATTATATTATTATTATGGGGTTAGGGATATATTATGAATGAATAAAAGGTTATTTTCTCGGTTACCCACCTCACTTCCCCCCATTTCATGGGCAAATGCTATTCATGGGAAAATGATTTATCCACCTAAAGAAACGTGAGAACATAGCTAAGTTGGCCAATGGGAAAGTTGACCAACTTTCCCATGATTTACCCACAAAAGAATGGGCCCTAAAGTAACTGAAACTAACAACTAAAGGACATCACAACTAAAGGACATCATTACCATGATGCATATACTGTAAGATCAGTAACAAGGATCAGTTCTTGATGTTAATAACTAACTATGATGCAAAATATTTATGTCCAATCAAGCACTATTAGATAATCAAACACCAATTTTTAAATAATTTAAAACCAAAGAATCTAACGCAGAGGGTGTAACAGACTTGCCTGAACACCTTTTACTTGCATCTGTTGTATCAGTTCAGTAAAACACCTGGAAAATGTAATAGACTTATTAGTTAAACAAAATGAGACCACCACTTACTCATGTAATTGAGATATTATGCAAAAGTTTAACTAATAAGATTTCAAAATTGCAGCATTTTAATGGAATATGTCAAAATGCATCTGGATATCATTTACTTTGTTACTTAGGTGACTGCATCTTTTTAATTTTTAATCTCTCCAAAGCAGAACATTGTGATATTCCTATCACACCGCATGCTCGTCATGCTACTCTCACCACAATATATGACTTTTCCATTAACTTATGATGATACAGTCCGCAGATTTTAAAAACTGAACTAACAACTCCCATAGCATTTGTCAGTAAAAATCAGGCTGCAACTGTATGCTACACAGTAAGCCAACAAGGTCATCGAAAATGACTATAATATTAGAGCTGAATTTGGGAAACAAGCAATTGCAGATATGGTGCCATACAACAGATTTACATCATAGTATTTGAATTTTTTCTATAATTGAATCATTCAGGTGAATAGAGAACCTACGCCTAGAGAACTATAAAACTCCATTTATGATAATCCTTTAACTGTTTCAGTATAGTTTCATCCAAACATCCTAAGAAGTCAGAGCATGACCTGAGCAAGATTTATTTCATATCCTACACCTCTTTTCTTTATAATCAGTTGCCAACTTGGTGATATTGATCATCCACCATCAGTGAATGCAACCAGTAAACATAGGCAAAGAAAGAGACAAAACTAGAAAAAGTATAACATTGTCAGACTTAGTTGTCTTTGCATAGTACTTTGATAACCATAAGCCTCTTGACTATGGAGAGGTTGAATGAGACAATAGTAAGGTCTCCAACATCGTGTGGTCCAGATCTTGGGCTATAAAGAGGATCAGGATCCAGTCACATAAAAAGAGATTCTCAAAGAAGGAATTCAGGTGAAACTGTGAAGAACGAGATGAAAGATGAGTAAACCAGCGGAAGCATATGGTTTGCACTAATCAAGAACAAGTGGTGGAGAATCAAGATCATATGGGCACATGTAAAAAGCTTGTGGGATGGATGTGCTTGGCTTGGCATCAAATGGCAAGGAAGAAGCAGTGGCAACCAAAGATAATTTAAATATAAGTTGTGATAAAGTACTAGTTAGTTGTGGCTGCATCAAAAAAGCATTCTGTTTGGGCACTAGTTCATCTTCATTGCCAGTAAAATGCATTCCACATAGTTAATTCTAGTTCTACCATATTTCAGATCCACAACCTGCAAAAGTTTTCCTCCATAATTCTAGTTTGGCAACCGGTCAGGACCTTATCTAAATAACACCATAAAATTTCAAATAACATAAACCATGAAAACTCCTAGATACCAGTAGTTGAGTTGTTTGTTACAAGGCCAAAAGAGTATGAGCTTAATACAGGTCATTGGTGTAGGTCCATTGTGATAAGAATTTTGCTTTCCGTTGTGCATCTCATCTATCATATATATAAGTATTCAATCTTACTAGGTTTTTGCATCATTACTTACTATTAAAATCATTCAAAGTCCCCAGCATCATTTACTTTTGCCATATACACGAGGAAGACTGTTTTTTAGATCAAGTTCTCCAACTTACTCTTCGAGCATCAAATTTCTTAATATGTTATTCTTCATCTCTAGAGTCTCCATGAACTCTTCCAACCATATTAAAAGATATGCCATCAAATACCATGTGATAGTAGGTTCAATTCTCAAGTTCTAATTCTTCTCCTGTATTTTTTTTTCTGAAGAATGTTACATTGTTCCCACCTCATTATAAAGCATGTTACAATTTCATTTCTCTTTTTCAAGATCTAGCATGCATATTTATTTATATTAAGCAATATTGTGCAAAATGATTTTCTATTTGTATCACTGTATGTTCTTTACATGATATATCTTTTCTGTGTTTGAAGATATCATATTTCTAACATGCTCTATTTACTCTTCCAAGTAAACTATGTTCTCATTTCTCTTCAACAAAATGCATTTAATCTCCGGTTGTAAGTCAATTGCTGGAAACTTATCCACGTACCCTTTCACAACTATAGATTTTGTCCCTTTTGCATCTTTAACTATTGTCTCCTATTACGCTTCCAGCCATATCAAGTTGTAGATATCACCAATATCCTTAAGATTTCCTCCCATTTACTCTCTTATAAATGTGCAAGTAATCTCCTTTTCACCTTTTCAAATTCATGTCTTCAATTTAAACCCATGCATTCCAAGTCTTCTTCTGCACACATTTATTTTGACCTGCAGTAATTCATTTCATTAGTAGCCTTGTTCCTCTCTCATGACTCCAATCAAGCACCAAGACAACACATTGTTTCTTAACTATCCTAAATCTAGGCATCTGTTGCATATTTATTTGCATTATCAGTTGCAGATGCATGCCATCATTTGCTAGGGACAATCTATACAATCCTTCACTTCTCATATGTATTGGGATAAGTAATTGAAGCACTACATGGGGGTGCCCAAATAAGCCGTACTGATTACACAACACAATGAAATTAAACTGTTGCGCAATGCTTAAAGAACTCCCAAATTCCAAGAAAATCATAGTAGGATATATTTCATAGTTTGAGGTTTTCTAGGATTTCATGTCAACCTTATTTCAAGAACCACCTTTACCTACACTTTGGGACCAACAATGATTATGATTTATGATCATAAACTTTCTAATATATAATAAGGACATCAGCTACCATCTAATCAAGGCTATATTTATGTCTACAATTTTGATGTAAGCATGTTTTTGAGACTACTTTTAAGCAAACATTACCATTACTCAAAAGCATTTATCATGTTATCAATGAATACATGAGACACTATGATATGGTTTAAAGATCCCCCCAAACTATACTTTAATGTATCAATTAAAAGAAACATGCTTCGCTTGAATATCTTTTATATTATTGCCTAATTCAGTCCTAGAGTCATAGATTCAATGAGGAACAATTGCTATTATGATTGTACATCTATTCAGGCCATTGGGGTTAAAAGAAATTACGAAAATCCCAACCTCTAAATGTGTTATACAATATCATTTTGGATTGATCGAGATGCATTGAGCAAATGCATAGCAAGCACAATGGGCTTCCAAAACCCCCCTCCCAGCTCACCATTAAGATACTTGATTAGAATCTTGAAAATAGATATAACCGGCTAATATCACACGATAAGTAGCCATACAAGAGAATAATGAAAACAATGAACTTCAAGCTTAATCTGAACTACTCAGAAACATCTTCAGAATATGAAACCTTCACCAATCACTCATGGTTACATCCATTCTAAGCAAGCTTTTCCAATCCATTATTCTCAACTCCCATCCATATAATTTTAAATACTTGATATGCTAACGACCAGGAACACTTCATTTTCCTTAGATCTATAAGTCACATGCTCGTTTCACATTAGTTAGATTATAACTTTGCTATCTGATTGGTGAAGTCTCTGCACTTCCTTAAAGAACTCATTCTTTACTCCATCTGTCCTAATTTTGCAACAATCCATCACCACATTCTTTTCTCAGCCATAGTCATCTTAAGTTTGGATCTATTTTATTGCACAAATATATAAGCAATGTAACATTATGGACTATTTGGCCATCTCACAAAGTGTTCCCTTCAAGCTTCATAGCATACGTCAGTCACATAACACCCTCCAGGCACCTCGATGCTTCATCTATTTGATTATAATTCTGTTATATATTTTCATCTGTATAATTATATAGGATTAAAAAACGATCATACTATAGGATCTCCTAGCTAGAAATTGGCTTTGACACTGGCAACAATAGAGATGTATTTCAACCTCATGACAAAATTAAGATTCCACCTGTCTACCTCACAATTTTAACACTATTTGCTGACCCAAAAAAAACCTGTGCAGTTTCTTGTTTTCATCGAGTGGCACATTTTTGCCATTACAAACAGGGCTCTACTTAGGATTTCTATTTAACATTTCAAAGTTGCAATTACACATCATTTGGAAAAAGATATGAAAAAAGAATATTGCCAGAAGGAAAATAACAGCTCCAAATCTTAGAAAGCATTGCTGCTTGAATTCAAATTTACAAAATAATTAGAAGACTCAAAAATAAGCCATCACTATCAAAAGTAAAGTTGATATGTGCAACCTACCAGGATCAGATTCAATAGTGCACCAAGACATGCTGAGAAATCTTTAAGCACTGCAAAGAGGAAGTCATGAATCATGCTCAATTATGGATCATAAAATGCAATAATAATTAATGAATATCAAAGAAATTAAATTAGACGGCATATGAAAAGATAAATAGAAAAGAAGAGTGACAAATTGCCAAAGCTCACAACAATAACTAAAGAGAAAAACCATGGTCATGCCACGATTAAGTAAGATGGATAATCTAGCAAAGTGGGGAAACCAATAATTTCAATTGGATGGCCATACATCACTTGCAATTATCTAGTATTCTTTCCTAGCAAGGAAAGGCTAAGCCCCTCCAACAATGACAAGAAGATAAACACCCATTACAGCCAAATGTTTGCCAAAATTCTAGATAACAGAGAAATATTCAAATCCCATTCTCATTAGCTCTTACTGAAATTCCACAACCAGACAGACATTCTGCTGGTTAATTCCCTTTCTGCATTCATGGGAGGCTGTGAATGAATCACATGAGTTGACAGTAGTGCTCATATTGTCATAGGGTTGTCTGATCTATGATTATCATGAGGCCAATGGAAGAAAGACACCACAGTAAAAAAACCACCTTCAATCTAAATATTGGATGATCGAAAGCCTATTTGGCAACCTTTAGACCTTCCCAAGCTGCCCCAGTAAGTTCAACCAGTCAAACATAAGTGCTGCAAAATGCCTAGAGCATGCCCCAAGAACTTGGCCAATATGACACCAATCGATGGGGACAATCAAGAAAAGGCGAGGTTGAAAGAATAGAAAGCCAGCAGCAAAACTTGCCACCAGTTTGTTTCTGCTTTAGTGCAAAAATCTAACTCTTCTTTCAAACTCATCGATGCACTAGTGGATCCTTTTATATGCCTTCGTCCATAGAGAGTTGAATCATGAGTTCCTACATTGGTTAATACCAACATCAACTTCAAATTTGTTTCGAGAAGTCATGGTAGAAATAGGAGTAGGTTTGATTGTACAAGTTTATTCTTAAATTCAATACTGTCTAAACTTGAGAAAGCCGTAGAGTATATTTCTGAATCTGTTCTCACAGCAGAATTGCACGCTTTGAGAAAGCACATCAAGAAAATTCTTCGGAAGGGTACAACTTATTCAAAAAGGTTCTCTTTTTAGAAACTTATTAAGCCTTCAACATCTTCAATGGGATTAGGAAGCAGGAATCTTTAATCTGTTTTCTAATCACTACAGATCATTTTCTTCAGTAAATTGTTCATAAAATTTCTTTATCAAACCTTACACTGATAATTATTTTTCTTCACGAAGAATCTTATTCGCTTCAACGATGCTACTAGATTACCTGAATTAACAAAACCCCTTCAAGACATTTCTCAGAGGCAAGTGCAAGAAATAAACGCAATATCGGCGCATAACATGTCCTTGATTTTATCAAATATAACTGAAGAAAACTTATTTGTCTAATACAAATAAAAAGCAAAAAAAAATAATAGAGGGGAAAATGTATGGGGAAGAAGAAAAGGAAGAGAGTAGGAAACCACTACTGCTTACCTGATCACCGACTGGTAGAGCCTCGAGTCCACCTCCGGCGGAGTCGACCGCTTTCTTCTCGCCCTTTTTTCCACCGCGTTAGGGCTCTTTATAATGGATGGAGAGAAGGCGTTGAGAAAGGATGAGAGAAACCCATGTTAGCTTAAATAACGGGTCAGACAGGAGATTGAGGATAAATTATCCAAGCGAAATTCACCCGGTCCAGGAACAAACCACCCATCACCCATGCAGACGGACTAACGAATAGGGATGGCAAGAAGGCATACATGGGCCGGATTAGTCAATATTTATATCAACTGGTGTATATTATCCAATCTCATCGTCATTTAAATATATGATAGTAAATTAATATTTGAGCCAATAATTCTCTCATGATTATATTAGTTTATAATCGATCTGCCTCTTCAGCACTATCTGTTGATTGATTTAATCCAAAACTGCTGGTAGACAGGACGCTCATCTCTGTTTGTATCCGATCTGCGTCATCTTATTTCGGTACTCCATCGACATGATTATTAACACTAAATATATAATATCCAGCTCAGATAGTCACCGATATCAGCTATTCCACATCGGTCTATTACCGACGTACTACCAGAGATATAGACGGTTATCCGACAGCTATCATCCAACTCAGCAATAACTGTCTTTCAGTTATATTCCAATTCATCGCCATGTAGGCAACCGCTCCATGATCTCTACGTAGCTAACTATTCTGCTATAACAACCTAATGGCTTAACAAATCTCTAACGACCTAACAAACTTTCTTTAAGGCTTAAGCGAGCTCCCTCTATATAAGGGGGACAGGATACTTTTCGGAAGGTAAGTCTGAACTAACAGAGACAAAACTCTACTAAATTTTCTGCTGAAGAAAATCAGAATTCTCTCCACTTCATTCTACCTTCAAACTCACACTTTTTGCTTTCTGCTTTTTCATTTCCACAACTTGCTCTCAAGGTCCCGACTGACTTAAGCATCAGAGGATCCTAAATCGGAGGGTACCTCACGATTTTAGAACTTATTTTTACAAATTCGTGATCTATACCAACTGGATCCTCAACAGCTCTCCAACTCGGTTCAAGACCGACCTTGCTCACCTCTTTTCGGAGCCTTGCAGCAACAATATCCATTTCATAACTAAAATCTCGTATTCATACCTATCTTGCACTCACCTTTAGTCAAGTCGTGTTGGATAAACTAGATGATGCAGATCAAATTAAGTAAACACAATGGATCAGATCAAGTCGGATAAAAACTTATCATACAAATATTTTAAATAATTATAATTTTGAAAAAGAGAATTTAGATTAAAGTTATATGATTTGGATTTGGAGTATATCTTTACTTGCATCCGGCTCAAATCTATTTTGGATATTTATTTATATCCCATACCTGCCTTAGGGTTTAACAAATTGGAGTGGATCATATATTCGATGGGTTGGATATAATTGCCATCCCTACTCATGAATTGTGACGAGTAAGAACTCCCATAATTTATGATAAAATATGGCACCTCCATCGATCAGCCTCGTGTAGGGTTGGAACGAGGCAAGCCAAGTGTATGCCCAAACCTGGCCCGAAACTAGGTTCGGACACAGTCTGGAGCTCACTTGGCACCAACTGAATTCGTCTAGTTGAATTGACTAAAATAACCTAAATAGTGATGGTAAGCAGGCATATACCACTACACCAATCTAATCCTACGAGCGTCCGTGTGCAAACAAAAATTGCAAGACATCCATGACTGAATTGTGACGTTGTTTCCAAATCAAACTAAATAATAAAAAAAAAAGAGGGGAAAAAAAACTAATTAATCCCCCCTCTACCATCCTCTCCTCTTCTTCGTTCCACCTTCACCATCTATGCCCTTGGTTTTTATCATCTTTCTCAACAAGCAAATTAACGTCATAAATCCATTATGACTTCCATCCGATTCTCAAATTTGTGCAAAATTTATTGATATTATTGAGAAATATTTATCATCCATATAAACACTTTTCTTTCTCAACATATGTTGTTTTATATTGACCAATAGTATAATAAGAAACAAAGGAACAAGAAGTCTTTTACATTCAACAAATATGTTTTTATTTATCAAAAAAATATATTTTTGATCGAAAAAGAAGCATTACTTAAGCAAGAATCATCTGATTATCTTCTTAATTTAAGACTCATTCAACCAATGTATCAAAATTTCAAAATAAAAAAAATTATAATAGAGGCCAGAGATTGTCTTTTCATTACAGGACCAACCTTGCATCAATCTCTATCTTCCCTACAATCTTCTCTATCTTATCCTTCATCTTGCCAAAAGGCTACAACATAGCGGGACGTTCTTTACCCGCTCTTGGTCTTCTTTTGCCCCAACTTTATAATAGTTATTATTCAAACCCCACAAACTTCATATCCGATGTAAAACTAAGCCAATCCCAAACCCAAACTCAATCTCAAGCCATTAATGAAGAATGGCTTAGGCATATCGTTCCAAAGGCGGACCCATTGAAATTTTTGAGTTAAATCTGATTTTGAGGTTTTTAGGCCCATCCGGCAGGACTAGGCCTTAACCAATTTTAATTTATTGATATATAATATTATTGTTGTTTATCTACCTTTCAATCTCTAAAATATTGATATGTGAAATTTATTGCATAACTTCATGGGATAGAAAGAACAAGAACGATCATGTGTTAGAATATGCTTAGATGTTTATACTTAGGACTGAAAATACTAGGCCGGATCATATCCCTATCTGAGCCCAGCTCGAAATATTTTTTCGGACTTCAGACCGAGCATAAGACTGAAAATATTTTCAGATTTAAAGTCTGAGTCTAGTCCAAACCCAATCAGAGCGGCCCAAAATCGAGCTCGAGCCCGGCCGACCCCATGACTCTCCTCCCCTGCTCTTTCCTTCCTCGTTTACTCCATCCAAACCCTATATCTCCTCCAATTCTCCCCTCACGTTGAGAGTGCTGCCGTCATTGGATCAGACAGGGAAAGGCCATCATCGGAGCAGGAAACGTCATTGTAGTGGAGATGAGGCGGTAGTAACCATCGTGAGCAGTGACATCATAGTCGTCAGTCGAGCCATCCTCCCCTTCATTGTGAGTGCTTAGCCCAGTCATCATTGTCGATGCCTACCTTGTCGTCCTCACCACCGCAACCCACCTCACCACCGCTTCTATCGCCGTTGCTTCCTACCTTGTCTACCATGCTTGCCGCTTTCATCGCGTCGCCGACCCTTCCGCCACCCTCCACACTCACAGCTTCCATCGCATCGCCGACTCCTTCTGCCATCCCTTCCACACCCTCGCCTCCCTCCCTAACCCCATCGGCTCCCTCCTCGACAAGCTCCTCATCAGCCTCGCCCGCCTCCAAGCAGCCTCCCTCCTAGACTCCATCCCAGAGCCCCCCATCTCTGCCTGCCTTCGAGCCACCTCCCTCAGACTCCATTCTTCTCTCCATCCCCGAGTCCTTCATCTCCACCCACCTCCGTGCCGCCGGCTTTTCTCCTACTATTATGGATCATACTGGAATGGTGACAATGGGGGAAGATGGAAGATGGAAAGATAATAATATGGACTAGATATTTTGGCTTTGATTGGGCCTAGGCTAGACCAAAGGTATGTCCGAGCCTGGCTCGAAAGATAAACGGACTCTTTGTTTAGGCCCAAGCCTAGCCTGAATTGTTGCGGACCTAGTCCGAAGCCTGATCGAAAGTTGGTCCGGCCTCAAGCTGGCCCGAATCCAGTTCCAGCCTTATTTGTACTTGACTTTATATTAAGTATTTTTTAAATTTAAAAAAATTATAGAAATACCTTTTCAACTTCAATCCAATTTCACTTACACTCCTTGTACTTTAAAAAATATCAAACTGATTCTTCTAGTTATTAATATATTCCAACATAGTTTAATCATTCACTTAGCAATAAACAATATTAGCTTTCTCTTAATGGACGGAAATACTCTTGCTTAAATGGAAGGGATCGCCGTGAGGAAGAGGTGGAGATAGAGGGAGCCACTGTGGAGGAGCAGAATGGAGTTATGAAGGTCGATGTAGAGAAAAGAACGACAATGAAGGCCTCATGAGTGGGATTGGAGGAGGAGGAGGAGGAGAAGGGGTGGAGGAGGAAGGAGAGGAGGGGATGGCGCATGGATGGCTTGGAGGAGGAGGAGAATGAGGAGAAAGGAGAGGGGATAGTTCATGGGTGGCTTGAAGGAGGAAGAGAATGAGGAGAAAAATTGGGTTAGGAGAAAGGGAAGGGAGAGGGGATAATTCGTGGGTGACTTGGAGGAGGAGGAGGAGGAAAATGGACAAGGATGAAAGGGAGGAGGGGGATGGATAGGTCACCAATAAAGAATGGTTGGAGCTGGAAGGAGCCACCATGAAGAGGAAGATCTCATGGATAAGCTTAGAGGAAGAGGAGAAGGAGAAGTGTGTGAGAAGGAGTAGAAGGAGAAGATGTATCATCAATGATGGATGAAATGAAGATGGAGGGAGCCATCATGGAGGAGGAGAAATGGATGAGAAGGAAGGGACGGAGGAAAAGGATAAGAGAGAAAAAGAACCCTGATGATGGAGAAGAAGAGGATCGATCGGAGAGGAGAGAGGAGGGAGGAGATGGAGATAAGGATATTTTATCATTTTATAAAAATGATATCATGTGACGGTTATGTGACATTATTCCATCACCGAAAATAAATAGCTGGACTATATTGAAACATATTGATAATTAGAAGGGTCAGTTAATATTTTTTTTAAAAAATATAAATAAAATTGAATTAAATTTGAGGGGATGTTTTTGTATTTTTTCTAAATTTTAGTCAATAAATTTTATATGATTATCCGTCAAATAATTATTATTTAGATTATTTTAAAAAATTATCATATATCTCATTGATAAATATTTCAAACTCGGATAATTTTAGATCGGTCAGTTATTAATGATATAATTCTTAGTAATCAATGAAACCTGAGAGATCTCAGTGTAGGTCTATGGGTTCAAGTTCTTTGGGATGAATTATAATATGGTTATATGGTTCAATCAAGCCCATTCGATTTGAATTGGAGTCACGTTGTAGCAGACCCATCCGACCAATTAATAATTTACCGTTAGCAGAGAAGTCTCCGTGTGTAGCAGGTACACTGTAACCTGGCCACTCCGCTTCGAGACTTCAAATTTCAAAATGCCGCTCGCTATTTTTTTTCCTCCAAAACAGGGCCCCTCAACGTCAAATCACAGCCCTTAAATATCCCATCCCTATCACAGACCATGGAAAACCCCGAGCCCCACTACCGTTTAAGGAAGCGGTTCCTCTACTCTCCCCTCGTCTTTCTGAGACGCTAGCTTCCGTCTCTCGCTCTAGGGTTTGGGCGCCTCCTTTCGTGCTGGTAATTCCACTTTTTAATTTCGATGACTTTGATTGAAGAACGATGGATTCGATCTGATTTCTCGCTTTTTGCTTCTTTTTTTCAGAGAGATTTGATCCAGGAGAAGAGAGGAAGGGAGAAATGGGCCAGATCCAGTATTCGGAGAAGTACTTCGACGATACCTATGAATACAGGTCCTCTCTTCACCCCGATCTCCTCCTTTATCTCTTCATTGTAGTACCAGGAAAACCCTAGAGGTCCCAAAAGATCCATTTCTTTCTCCTAATCTTCTCGATCCATGCCGTTCTTTGATCACAGGCACGTGGTTCTCCCTCCCGAAGTGGCGAAGTTGCTTCCCAAGAACCGCCTCCTCTCCGAGGTAATCCAAATCTAATCTCCACCCCGATCGTAGGATTCTTTTATCTTTTCCCTTTTTCTTCGGAATCTATTGGCAGAGATGGATCAAGCGGTACTGATCTTGCCAATGGTTGGTTTGTTGGTGGAATCGATCGATCAGAACGAGTGGCGAGCGATTGGGGTGCAGCAGAGCCGGGGTTGGGTGCACTACGCGATCCACCGCCCGGAGCCGCACATCATGCTCTTCCGGAGGCCCCTCAACTACCAGCAGCAGCAGGAGAACCAGGCCGCCGCCGCCGCCGCCACCCAGATGATACACAAGTGAAGACCAAGTTGCCTCATCCCCTCCCCTTCCTCGGATCGCTCCTCCTTTTCCTTAGGATTTATTCCTCCTCCTATCTTCCACATGGTTTCTTCCCTTCCGTTGCTCGTCTTATGTTTGTGGAAATGTTAATCTCTGTGACTGCCACAGTGGACTGACTGTGATGTCCGTAACTCGGGACTGCCTTGTTGCTTGTGAAGCAAAAATACTACATGCTTGGTTTCCATTTAAAATATGTCGATTTTCCTATTTTTATTACTTGGTGGACGTTAAAATTAAGTTGTTTTTTTGTGAGAATTTAATTCTATGGATGATGATGGCATTTAGCGTGAAAAATAATCAGTCAAATGCCTACAAAAGGAATAGACGTGAAAAGGACTCGAGTCTTTCAGAAATTCTACTATAATATTTATTAATTTTTTTAATATTTGAAATAAATTAAAATTAAATTAGATATTAATATATTCATATTTATTTTTATTTATTTAATCAATACGATATTAATTGAATATAAAATTTATGTGTATATTTATTTTAAATAGATATGGATACAAATAGAGCTGTCAAGATGGATCAATTTGTTCCGACTCATTCCGATCCACATCGATCCATCTCTAAACGGGGCGGAACGGACTGATCCATTTAATTGGTGGGTTGGAAAGATTTTAACTCGATTCGATCTGTCATGGATCGTGGGTTAAATGGGTCAATCCATCAAATTTTTTTTAAAAAATTGTAAAGGGAGTCTATCGGGAGGAGAGGCGGGGGATGTGAGTGCGGGGTATGGAGGGTCGGATGGAGTGCGGGCATCGGGGGGGGGGGGGGCAGTGGATGGGGTGCATGCAGTTGTAGAAGAAGTTGCAGGGATCGAGGTGCGGGTGTCGAGATGGAGGACCTTGTGGGGAGCAGGAGAAAGGGGAGAGTAGGGGGATGGGATTGCGGCGTCGAGGAGGAGCTCGTTGGGGAGGAGAGGGGTCAGGATACGAGCGTTGGGGAGTGTGAAGGAGCTCGCAGGGGGTCGGAATGCGGGCATCAAGGTGGAGAGGGAGGGTGTCAGGGTGGTGGGGGCATCGAAATGCGGGTGTCGAGGAGTGCGAAGGAGTTCGCAGTTCGCGAGGGCCCAGAATGCATCAAAATGCGGGTGTCGAGGAGCGTGGAGGAATTCGCGGCTTGCGGGGGCCCAGAACGCACTCATTGGGGAGTGGGGTAAGGAGGGGGGGTGAGAGCCATTATGCGGGCATCAAGGAGCGCGAAGGTCCGAAGGAGCTTGCCGTTATCGGACGATGGAAATTGGGCGACGGGCCGATGGCGTTCGAATGCGGCAGTGGTGGTCTCTCAATCTCTCCTCTCTTTTTAGATTTGGGGGTCGGATAATTTTTTTTTGATAGATGAAGGTCGGTAACTTCAATACTAAAAAAAAAAAGACGGAGCAGCTTATTCTGATCCATCCCGACCGTCAATTCAAACGGGATGGGTCATTTAACCCGCTTCTAAATGGATTGCTAAAATATGAATCCAATCTGCTCTATTTACATGGCGGGGTGGGTCAATCAGACGGATCCAACTTAAATTGACAGTTCTAGATATAAATTAGATAATAAAATTATAGATACAAATATGGATTTAAGTTGGATAGCTAAGTTTTATGATCATAAATTAAATATATCATTTAATAGATAGTAAATGAAATTAATATTATATTAATATAATTATATATTTTTTAAAAAATTAGATATTTTAATATAGATCAGATAATTATTCATATGCATATCTAATTTTTTTGGATGAATATACATGTGGATATGAATATTAATTGAATGTTAAATTTTTATGCAGATAGATTCAAATATGAAAATAGATGTTGATGGTGATTCAAGTTAGCATCGTCCCGTCCCAGATCGTGAAGTCAATAAGAGCCTTCTTTTTATATTTGGTAGATAGGTTTTCTGTTCCCAAATCCGCTGGTTAACGAAGACATTCAGAAGTGCAAGATATGGTTTCAGAACACCTTGCCGCAGGGGACGCTAATGAGCAAGATGAAAGGGTTGCAAAGATCAGGAACCAGCCAATGATCCCGGTGACCAAGAGAGTTATTGAGGGAAGCATTGGTGACCAAGAGAGTTATTGAGGGAAGCATTTGATGCAGCTTTATATGCGAGGGATCAAGTGCAAACTGAATCACCATTTTATTTGGATTCCTGACTATCCATAAAAAATTCTAAATGCTTCCCCTCTTAAGTAAACCTTGTAGATTATACGTGCCAGTAATATTCCTACACCAATTTGGTTGGCCATGTCTTGCCCTTATGACAAATTGACACCCACAAGAATGAGATCATGTGCTTAGTAGCTAGTTGGTTTCTAAAAGCTCTAATAACAATTTTCTATTGGTTCAGCAAGGTGCTATTTAGCATTTAGTAGATGAGAACTTGTCAGTGGTTTTGATCATTCAAATTCTTATGGCAAGGATGGAGCCTATGGTTAAGGGTGTGTATGGTTTAGTTTGGATCCAATTGGGATTGATATTCAATCCAAATCTACTTCAGTTAATCTCGTAAAATCGAAATCTTAATCGAACTGTCCACATAAAAAAAAATCATTTCAAACCAATCCAAAAAAATTAGTTCAGTTCAATTTATTAAGTTATGGCTAGGGCTGAAAGTGGGCTCGAGTCAGTTCGAGGCCTATCGGGCCGAGCTTCGGACTCGGCTTGAAACTATTCAGGCTGGGATCGGGCTAAAAAATAAGGTCTGTTTTGCTTTCGAACCGGGCTCGGGCAGATCTTTGGCCCGAAGTTAGGCCCAAAGTTCGGCTTGGCCCCCACGCTACTTGGATGTCTCTCTCCAGCAAAAAATCGGGGCAAGTTCTGGAATTCTCTCCGGCCCCCACTCTGATGCCGGCGAACTAGGATATCTCTATGGCGAGGGTGGCAGTGACCAGTTCTATAGCTCGTTGGGATATTTGAGAACGATCAGCGGCACTTTGTAGTCGGCATGGTGGTTGTGGTGTGGGGCGCCAGCAAATCACAGAAGTTCTCGACGAAGCCGTCGAGAAGCGCTGCTGTCTCCGATAGTCGGTCGGTGAGGAAGCTATCCATCTCGAGATGGGGGAAGTGGTGGTGGAGAGAGGGTTTGGGTCCGAGCGATGGAAGGCGAAGCCAGGGGTGAGGGCGAGAACTTGGTGTTGTGCTGACCCGCGAGCTCCTTTGCTCAGCCGTGCTCCATCGCCGCAAATGGTGCTGATGCAATGAAGTGGGGGCTCCTCTAACCGCCGACTGTAGAGATCGGTTTGTCTTGGATCTCATCTCGGAGATCCGACGCCAGGAGCCGGACGAACATGATCTCCGTCTAGAGGCTGGAGGGTCTCACCGAGAGGAAGTCCTCGCAGACCTCCCCCTCCTCCACTCCTCCCTCCTCTCCCTCGCCTTCGACCACCCCTCCCCCGCTCATCCCCTTCCTTCCTCGGTTCCTCCGCAACAAGCTCCAATCGTGCTTGATTCGGGTTGGATGCGGCCAGTCCAATTGGATTCAGGCCGATCTTGGGCCCAAGATCAGGCCGGGCTCGGCCTGTATTTTTCAAAAAATCGGGCCTAAGCCCGACTTGAAGCCTGAAAATTATTTCGGGTCGGGCTCGGGCAGGGGTAGGGCCCGGTCCGATCCGGCCCAGTTCCAACCCTAGTTATGGTCTCTTTGCTTCTGTTAAATGGATAGCTTATAAAATAGGCTTAATGAGTTATTTTAAGTTCTAACCATACTAAATAGGCAGTTTATAGATGAGCTGAATAGGTAGCTTATGGATGAGCTCAATAGGATAGAACTACAAGCTTGAGAAAATAGGGCAGCTTATGATCTATTATTTATTTGTGTGTGTGGATCGGATCAGTCTAAATTGAATTTTTCAAAATTTAAACTAAAATCGAGCCTTCTTATTTGATTTTTAAAATTTTTAAATTAAAATCAAATTGAATCTAAAAAAATTTAATCAAACAAAATTGAAATTAGGAGTTTGGATCGATTTTACTGCACACCCTAAGCTACGAGGTGCTTGCCTCCCATTCGTTAGCTAGTTTTGCTCGTGGCCCTTGAGGTTGAGCTTGCTGGTTTTGCTCATACCTCATTGGGCTTATCGTCCTGTTGACGTTGAGGTCATCTCCTCATCCCCATGCCTTATTCCCTTGCTTGAAGAGGTGGGTTGTTTGGCTTGCTGTGCTTCTACTGTTGCTTTATAGTTCAGCTTTCGATCTTTATGCCTTGTTCCCTCTTCTGAAGAGATGGATTATGTTGCCCTTCAAAGGTTTGGTTAGAGCTTGGCTTGTCATCCCGGCACCTGATTCTCTTTTCTGAAAAAGATGGATCATTTGGGATCTGGATCTTTGATCATTTGTTTGGAGCTTGGCTCTTTATCCTTTTGCCTGATTCTCCTCACTTGAGAAGATGGGTTATGTAGCCCTCGAGGTCTTCGACACTTTATCTTGATGCTTGGTTCCCTCCTCTGAAAAGATAGGTTTTATTGGCCTTTCAGATCTTCAGTTCTTCATCTTGGTGCTTGAAAAGGTGGATTGTTTAGCTCTTCGAAATTTTTTATTAATTGGATTTTTTAAATAGTTAACACCTGGTTGATCAAGTTGGGCATGTTTCCTCTCATCTGAGCTTAGTCTTGACTAGATCTTTATAAGCTCTTAGCTGGTAATGGATTGGTGGCTTTTTAAGAAGTTTGTCTTCACTTGTGGTGCTCGAGTATGACTTTATCGATAGTCTCTTGGGAGACTCGTCGAACATTTTTGTCTGTAATTTGGTGATTTGGCATTTGAGCCAAGCCATGCAAATTTTGATAGGGGGCCTTTGGGGAACTCGTCGGATCCATTGCTTTTGCAGTTGGCCTTATAGTTGTCACCTCAGCTTAGCTTAAGCTAGGACTTTTGTATACGATGGAAGCCACCTTCATACCTAGATAGCTCCAGGGCTTGGGATCTAGAGAGGTTGTGAGCCGTGGAAGCTAGATCTTGGGCATTCCAAATCATTCAAGATGATTGGATTACAAATAATTAATTTATGCATATTATAGGTGCATATATCTATTTGAGGCCTATAAGGTATATTGTAGTCTGGTCTACTTGCCATTGTTTTATTGTTCCTGCTTGGATTTTTATCTCGAGTCATCAAGTTTGACATATTTTGTGGTTTTGCATGCCAACAGAGTCAGTTGACGCATTGATTTCATCCAAAGTAGTAAAAATAGATTGGGAGGTACTAGATTTATTAATAATCATGAGTATGCAATAATGAACTAGAGGAATAGATGCAAAAAAAAACTAGTTATAGAGGCAAAACTAGGCAAACAAAGGCCAGAGGTGTGCAACGAAACTGATCTAATGACAAAACTGATCTGAACAGCTAACTTCAGTTTGGTTGGATCGAAATTTTCATATTTGGTTCGATTTCGATTTAAAAATTTTAAATAAAAAAATAAGGTGTGGTTTTTATCTAAATTTTGAAATACCTAATAACTATATATATATAAACTATCCTATTTTTTTCAAAGGAGGTTGTAATTTTATTTCATTTAACCCATCTAGCCCATCCATAAGATGTCTATTAGCTCATCCCATAAGCTGTCTATTTAGCATGGTTAGAACTTAGAGTAATTCTTTATACACCGCATGCGGTGTAGAAAAAAATACACTATTCTATCTGATTGGGCTATGTAATCACCGCTTTCCAACGCGCATTTAATGCCTATAGTTTTGTTTTTCGTTTGAAAATTTGAGTGATGAAAATATCCCTCTTTTTCTGAAAAATTATAATATCCTGTGATCATATTATAACATTCTGCGATCAAATTATAATTTTCTATTCATAATTTGGCCATACAATGTCATAAGAAAGGGAGGGACATGTTCATTATTGAAATTTATAAAATTTTCAATGATGAAAATGTCCTTCTTTTTATGGCTTTTGAAAAAAAATTATGATTTTCTATGTACAGAAAGTCATAAGTTGATCGCAGGATATCATAATATGACCATAAAATGTTATAATTTTTTACAATAGGAGAGATATTTTATCATTAAATTTAAATGAAAAATAGAACTCTAGACGTTAAATGCACTATTAAATGCGCGTTAGAAAGTGATGGTTACATGTTCAAGATAGTTGGATGGTACACTCCACATTGTTTTTATTGCACTACACACGGTGCACAATGATTTTCTCTAGAACTTAAAATAGATAGTAATCTATTTAGTCTATTTCATAAGCTGTCTATTTGATAGAAGTCCAATTGCCCGCAACTCGGTAAACCAAACTGAACTAAACCAATTTGTCGAATCGATTTGAATCGATTTTCTATGTGGTCGGTTCAGCTTTATTCCATTTTAGGAACCGAATCAAGTTGATTATATTTGAAGATAAATCCTAAATTGATCCAAATGAATTCATGCACACCCCTACTTGTAGGGCATCTCAAGCCACATCATCTCTCAAGTCAAACTTAAAGGACAACAACCTCAACGACCCGATCTCCAACACCTCCTTGCACAATTGTATTAGTTGACTTTTGATTAAATTTTATACATCGAGAGGATCTAGATTTGTCTTGACAAGATAATCTAATCTCTTGCAAGAGCAAGGGCCAACTTATAACAAGTTGACGAGTGACTTCACATAAGTCGATGAGCCGACCTCATACAAACCGTAGAGCCGATTAAAATGACTCTCAATACATAAGCCAACTCTACGTCAAAACAAAAAAGTTCAATGGCCTCGAACAGTCGAGGTTGCACATTCGATCGCTTATAATTGACTAATCTATTTCTTCATCCAAGCTAGAGAAACAACTCATGCTCAAGAAGTGGGTGGCAAGTGATATGAACTATGTCCAACTTGCTTATCAAAGATTGATATGTTGTAAGTAATTTTAGATAAATTTGAATTCTGGATAGTTACAGCTCCACAATTAATGGAATCTACACAAAGGAGGTTGTGGCTTATAAGGATGGGTAGTTATGCCTCATCCCTTGCTTTCTTTCTCCAGTTATAATGGATTCACGCTCCTTTCTTTATATAAATGGGGTCAAAGGACTTGTAAGGTCGGAGGGGCTAGTCTCTTGTAGGCTGACCAAAACATGCTACTTGAAGCATGCTGACCCAAACTAAATCAACTCGAACTAGAAGAAGGCCAACCAGACCAGCCGACCAACAAACAAGACCAAGCTATCTGGACCACCCTACCCTGTAGACCATTCTATATAAAGAAGCCTAAGTCACTGAGAGACCAATTTGAATGGGATCCTTATTCCTGAATTGATAGAAAGTAGTTTCTTACTAAAATGTGGAGTCTAAAGAGTTTTTACTCTGATGAGATAGGATCTATTCATGTACAAAAAGGGCTCGAGAGCCCTGATACACGGGAGAAAAAGAGAGACAGATTGTTTACACCCACCCTAATCTTTTTTTCTCTTATTATTCCTAATATCCTATTTGATTTAAGCATTTGAGAATTCGATTGGAGTAAATTGATGAGTTTTTTTCTTTTGTATGCAGATCCACGATTCTTTATAATAGATTATGCTCCAACTTTTATTACTGTCAACTGATTAGCACCCTCTCCATCTCCAGATCATCAAGCCATCATCAGACAGGATTTTGGCCTCAACACTAGTATTCCATATGTGCAACACCTACAAGTAGAGAAATAGAAAATTATGATTATTCCAATGCACATCCTGTTTGAATATTTCTTTAAGTAGATTTATTTGAGTTGATCTTTCTAATTGGACCTACACATAAACCCAAATCTACTTCAGGTCTACAGTATGGACCCAAATCAGATCCATCCACTCGGAGTTCTGAGTTTAGGTCCAACATGGATTCAAGTTATTGGGGATGTATTAGAGTATGGTTCTATGGCTCAACCAAAACCATTCGATTTAGAGTAGGGTGAAGCTGTAGCACTCATCCGCCAACGAATTGTTTACCGTTAGCGGAGTCGCCACGGTAACATGACTTCAAATTTCAAAATGCCGCTTGCTATTTTTTCCCCGAAACCGGCCACCCACGTACCCCTCAACGTCAAATCACAGCCCTTAAATATCCCATCCCTATTCACAGATGAGGAAAAAATCCAATCCCTACTCCCGTTAGAAGGCGCAGTTCCTCTCTCTCCCTCATTCGGCTCTCTGAAACGCCTGTTTCCGTCCCTCGCTCTAGGGTTTGGCGCCTCCTTCCCTGTTCATAATTCCATTTTTTTTACTTTCTTATTTTGATTTTGATTGAAGAACGATGGATTCGATTTGATTTCTCGTTTTTTTCTTAATTTTTCCAGAGAGATTTGATCGAGGAGAAGAGAGGAAAGGAGAAATGGGACAAATCCAGTACTCGGAGAAGTACTTCGACGATACCTATGAATACAGGTCCCCCCGGATCTCCTCCTTAATCTCTTCTTTCTAGTACCACTAAAACCCCAGAGGTTCCAAGAGATCCATTTCTTTCTCCTAATCTTCTCGATCCATGCCGTTCTTTGATCGCAGGCACGTGGTTCTCCCTCCTGAAGTGGCGAAGTTGCTCCCCAAGAACCGCCTCCTCTCCGAGGTAATCCAAATCCAATCCCCACCCGGATTGTTGGATTCTTTGTTTTTCCCTTTTTTTTCCGAAATCTGTTGGAAGAGATGGATCAAGTGGCACTGATCTTGCCAATGGTTGGTTTTGTGGTGGAATCGATCAGAACGAGTGGCGAGCGATCGGCGTGCAGCAGAGCCGGGGTTGGGTGCACTACGCGATCCACCGCCCGGAGCCGCACATCATGCTCTTCCGGAGGCCCCTCAACTACCAGCAGCAGCAGGAGAACCAGGCCGCCACCGCCGCCGCCGCCCAGATGATACACAAGTGAAGACCAAGTCGCCTCATCCCCTCCCTTCCTCGGATCGCTCCTCCTTTTCCTTAGGATCTATTCCTCCTCCTACTTTCCATCTCATTTCTTCCCTTCCGTTGCTCGTCTTCTGTTTGTGGAAATGTTAATCTCTGTGACCGCGACAGTGGACTGTCCGTGACTATGCATGTCCGTAACTCGGGACTGCCCTGCTTGCGAAGCAAAAATGTTACATGGTTGTTTTCCATTTAAAATATGTCGATTTTCCTATTTTTATTATTTGGTGGAACTTTAAAGTTAAGTTTTTTTTTTCCCTGAAAATTTAATTCTATGGAGGATAACGATGATGGTGTTTCTCGTGAAAAATAATCAGTCAGATGTCTAGAAAGAAACAGGCGTGAAAAGGATTTCATGTGAAGGAAGCTTCGAGAAATGCTTCTATAATTGTTTTTTTTTTGGAAAAGAAGTGTTTTAGTGATCGGGAGCGTTGGTATATGTCCTGTATCACAAGAACCTAGGTGGGATTATGTGAACCAGTTTAGATCAATCTCCTCATGAAGTCAGTGAATGAAAGGGATCTCTGAATCACGCCCTCTGTTGAATAGATCAGTTGTTCTGAAAGCTTTCTGGGGTTGGGTCTGGTTTGGATTTGTGTTGAATTTTTTTTTTTAGGTATATTTCTATGACATGATTAGTTTCATATCAAATTTTTGGGATTGTGTAATATTTGAACTCTAATCTTACAAATAAATTATGACATTGGCAAATTTAAATTACAATTTGTGGGAATACCCTTGCCTGTTACCAACGTTACAATAGCTATCGTTTTATTCCCATAATTGACAGTCCAAGCTATGATTATAATTGGGCTGATCTTGATTAAGCTTGGAGCTAATTAAGATTTGTTTGAAAATAAATTCAAGCTGGAAAAGCTTAGTTCAAGATGGCATTAACATTTAATTGATTCAAAAACTTTTGAAATTGCTAATCAAAATCTTAATTTGATGGCTCAATATTTATTTGTATAAATATATTTGAAATATATTTATGCTCTATCAAGGTCACTCTGGATTGTGTTGGATTGATTTTTGGCTCCTCTAAATTAATTTTGAGCATATTTGTTGGTTCAAGCTGGTTTGTTTAGCTGCAAGTAGAGCGTTCGAGCCTTTTGTTTTTTTTCTTAATATATGTCACGATTGAGTCATATACCACATTGATCCTACTTATGGGGATATCTAATGGGACTAAAAATAGATCGGATACGGATCGAATATCACCATATCTATATCCGTATTTATTTATTTGAAAAATATAAATACGGATACAGATATTATTCGGATGTAAAAATTTATATTCATATTTATTTTAAATAGATATAGATATAATTCGGATATGGAAGTATAGATAGAATTATAGATATTATTTAGACAATTAAAATTTATGACTATAGAATTAAAGATATTATTAAATAAATAATAAATTAATTAATAATATGTTTATGTGGTTGTATAAGTTTTTAAATTAATAATTATTATATTAAATTATATAAGATTATATATAGATTCGGATATTGGGATATAAAGCTAATGGTTGTCTATTCATATTCATTTTCTTTGATGGATATGGATACGGATATTAGTCAAATTTTTAAATTCTATTCATATTCGGATTGATTCGGATACAAAACGAATTCGGATGGATAATATCCATACTACTTTCACCCCTAATATCTAAACCTTCCGATTAAAAGTGTGATGGACTTAAGCCGAGTCGAGTAGCTAAAGATTTAAATTTAATTTGATTTAAAATACTCTTATTCAATACTCAATTTGAGATTGATCAAGATTTAATATCTAAGCTCGAATTTGATTCGATCAGTGAAAGTAATACTTAAATCAAGCCGACTCAGAATAGTAATTAGACTATAATTAAGCTTGAGTTTGAGTTTGAATTTAAGCCTTAGTCACAACTAAAAATATGATTAAAAGTTAGGATTTAGCTTAGATTAAAAATATAAATATTATATTTTAAATATTAAATTAATAATATATATTACAAATAAATATAATATTATTCAAATATACATACTCGATTAGGTTACTCGAGCTAGATTTGAAAATTATTCAACCTATTTGAGCTTGATAATAGTTAAGTCGAGTTGGGCTTGGATTCAAATTGATTTTGAGCAGCACATAAACTGTTGGGCCCATCTCCACTCTTCCTTTTGACACATCCCCAAGTTTGGGGGATTGTTGTTGATAGCATGGGGAATATCCCAATGTTATACATTAATATAAAAAATGACTTACAATTAACCATTGTTGAGATTTTGACTTGTTCAAGCAATTTTTCCACCCAATTAAGCTGGGAAATGGCGATCTTGTCTCGTTTTGGCATGATGCCTGGGATCGGAACATACCACTATAAGTTGCTTTTCCTCACTTATATATTTTGGCCAAAGATCCCATAATCTCTGTTGCTGGCTTCCTCAAGCTTTTAAGAGGCCCATCATCACCCAGCCAGATGATTTTGGAGGCATGCCGGCAGCCTCTAAGCTCCATGGCATCCAAAGAATTCCATGACTTCACCTTAATTGTATATTCTTGCCCAGTTAATGGTAATGCAGATCATGTGCTCTGGAAATAGAACAAATCTGGCATATTCTCCGTCAACAACTGTTAAATTTTTCTGGCCTCTAGGTAACTTTTTCTGGCGATTACCTGTGCCGGAAAGGGTTAAATTGTTCGCATGGTTCTGCTACTTCAACAAGATTCTTACAACCTCAAATCTCAACAAACGGGGTGGAGAGTCGTAGATCAATACTTGTTAGGTGGTAATGACAGAGAGACTACAGATCATATTTTTTTGCAGTGCAAGTTTTCAAAGGAATTTTGGCTAACATTGCTCCAAGGCTTCAGCATACCCCGCTCCTAAAGAGATACGAAGAAGTTTGGACGAGCTGAAGGAACGCAAATCTATCACTCCACTCTTCCCGGCTATGGAAAGCTTTTTCGCTATCGGAAATTGGTGTCTCTGGAGGGAGCGCGACGGACGGAGGTTTGAATTTCATGCTTTGGTGGCTAGGGAGTTGGCCAATAAAACTGCTTTCACCATTGACAGTTGGTTACATGGAGCTGACAATGGGAACATTTCAGTTGCTTTAAGGCGAGTACAGGACTCCGTGAATACTTGACTGCGAGCTGAAACCTGCCCCCGTGTCAATACTTTCTCTTGGATGGTGAAAAACATCGTTAATCGCGGACCCTTAAGCATAGCAACTCACGCAATGTATAGATCCATTTTGTCTTATTAAGTGCTTTGGGTGCACCTTGACATGACTGTTTCATGCACGTTGTTACGCCTTACTAGGGTGTTTAAACCTCTAGCTTAATCCCCTTTCAACCACTTCTCCTTTCGTACTCTTATCATATAATAATAATAATAATAATAATAATAATAATAATAATAATAATAATAATAATAATAATAATAATAATATTATTTTGTAAAAAAATGGTGGAGTGTTGCCAACTCAGCTTCTCAAATGAGTTTTGTTATACTATATGAAAAAAACATCTCTTCGTATTAAATTATGTTATTAATGTATAATATTATTATATTCTTATAATTAAAGCCTATTTATATAGATAGTAAAAATATGAAGTGATCTTAAAAATTTGAATGAATATTATTTATTATTTAGATATAATTTTTTTTAAAATCTGATCAGATTTAGAAAAAAATTATTTTTATACATTCGGTCCTGTATAACACGCGGGTCTTCGACTAATTAATCATATAATAATATTATCGAGGGAAAGTATCTTGCTTCCTCCTTGTTTCTCTCAAAAAATGATTAACCATATCCATCAGTAATGAATAAACATATAAATATGACAATCAGAGTTTTTTTTTTTTTTAAATGAGTAAATTATCCTGATTTTTCTCGAGATTTGAGATAATTATATGATCCCACGCAACATTTCGAAAATATACATGTAACCCCGATCAAATATAAAAATTAAATTAAAATTAAAAAAATTATAAGATATTTTTAAGACTTAAATAGATTAGATAGTGATAATGTTTGTAAAAATATCAAATAGACTAGTAATTTATTTAATAGAAAATATTTGTAGGGGTTATGCGTGATGTATATAGTAAAAGTTAGGTAGCAGATTGTATATTTTCAAAATGCTTAGTGAAAATCTATAATTACCTCAAACTTAAAAGAAGATCATTATAATTTATTTATTTTATTTTATTTTTGAAATTATGCATCCATCAGCCTGTTCAACCAACAAGCACAGTCATTCCAGCCGTTGAAATTTCATACTGTCCTCTATGGCAAAATTAAGTAGATTTTTTGTGCCTAATGGGTCTTGAGTCATTGAATACAATAAATTACAGGATTCTGTCTGATCATGTAGATGATTATAAGTACAGTCAGTGTCATAGTTCCTTTGGTAAATCACATAATAGCAACGGGGATTCTTCTGTTTCTATTGGAAAGTTCTAGTATATGTCATCCCATATATGCCGGTAGTAATCTTATTTTTAGCTGCATTCTAAAGAACCGCTTCCTGCAAGGGTCACTTGGATATTTTATGGTCATGTGTTTAGTTCTTTTAATTTGGTTTGGCAGCTGCATTCAGATCATTTAATTAGCTGTGATCTATACGCAACAAAGGATATACATAGCTCATATTCTGTTTGATGAACCAGCTGGTCCCTCGCTGTTACGAGCACTGGGCATCAAATAAGTGTATGATGTGATTCTTTACCTAAAAAAAGGGTGTATGATATGATTGTGCTTCAGGGTCAAGAAAATATATTCCTTCGCAAATCCAAGGAGGCTTCAGTTGATGTCGATCAGCACAAAATAACGTTTGCACCCACACGGGCAGACCGTTTGGTCTGCACTCAACTTTCTGTTTATGTGGCCTCATTGCTGCTTCATCACAACTCTCAAGTCTTTTATTATGAATTTTTTTTTATACTTCTCAAATTCTCTCCCTCTCTCTCTCTCTCTCTCTCTTCAGCTTAAC
>KE504718.1:1230039-1258488 GCA_000441515.1 Elaeis oleifera | reverse complement strand
TACTCTCCTCCTCTCTCTCTCTCTCTCTCTTCAGCTTAACTCTTTGGGCTTCTATTTTTTTTGTTTCCCTCTTCTGCAAATTATGAATCTTCCTCTTTACCGGATAAATTTTCCAAGGCTTAAACTTTGTACTGCGATGAATGAGGTAAATTGCAAATTTGCGCCTTGTTACATCCGGATTTTTATTGGTTGCAAGAAGGATATCGAGAAAAGGAATAGGGGTGCCTCAGGCATCAGCAAGAGCAAGACCATAAAGGGCAGATGGGAACCCATCAGTCCACATGAATTCATGCTAACAATCGCCGGCATTGGTAGCCAGAAAGTCTGCAACTTAATTGGCCTCTCTGAAGAGAGGCGCTTTTGATACTCTTCAAAGCAGGATGATGAGATGAGTGGCCGCCGGTAATCCAGAAAACAATGGTCTTTGAGTACCTTTGAGGATGATTTGTTTGCTGGAAGCCGGTTGCAGATTTCAAACCACGCCAGACGGCCAACATCTCTACAATTGGGACCGAATTAGTATAAATAGGAATCCAAGCAGCAAGAAGAATTTGATCTCCGTGGTTCCGAATTACGAATCCAGCTCCAGCGCTACAAGAATGTTCATAACCATCAAATTGAATTTAGCAAGCTGGTTGTGGGGGTTTCCATTAGACACGAACGTCATGCTGATGAGCCCTAAAACTCTTCAGAAGTGGAAACTCTAGATTCCAGCATCTCTTAATTTAGGAGAATTAAGGACTTTAATCCATTCATTAGAATGGTAGGTGGCTGCTCGAATGATGTCATTCGGATCAGCCGCATGAGTCTGATATATATATATGATACGAAATTAGACTGCGCATGTGGCACCTTCACCCTTTTTCCTGCCTCGCTCTCTCTCTGTGTGACTTGGCTACTTGCCACTCGACCGACTCGCAGCCGATAATATCTTTGTTAAATTTAATCAAAGGATGTAGAATCTTTTGCGGTAGCCAATTTGCACCATGAAGAGCTAGAGTCTTCAATAGCCGTCAGTCATTTAATTATGGAAGGGGATGGCTATCAAACAGGACATAGTGTATGGCGTCCACAATATCGTGCATGGCAGTCATCTACGCCCCAATGTAAGCATCTGGCGGGTCCCACTTTATGTCTCGGATCCAAGATTCCTCCTGCTTGCCTGCTGCCACAGCTGTTCCGCTGCACCACAACCGACACTTAAATTCATTTCCTCTTATCCTATCCACCCTTCTGTAACCAGCCTTCACTCCTCTCTCTTTCGCACCTCCTCTGCTCTTCTTCTTAATGGCGCTCCACTCTTATTCTCCGGTGCGCATGAACCCTACCGCTCTCACATCCATTAAACGCCACCGGATCTCCCACCGCCCCGGCTCCATACGCGCCTCCGCCGTCTCCTCCGCCCCCAAAGCCCGCTTCGTCGCCAAGCGCTCCGAGTCCACCTCCGTCCAACAGCTCCAGCGCCCTCTCTGTAATTAATTCCTCTGAACCTTCTGGCTTCCTTCCTTTCTTTACACTCTTCTTCTGGGAAAGTAAAATAGAGAGAGCGGAAAAATTAAAAAAACCCTTGCAGTGGAGTACATGAGCCTGCCGGCGAGCCAGTACTCGGTGCTGGACGCGGAGCGGATCGAGCGCGTGGATGATAACACCTTCCGCTGCTACGTGTACCGCATCAAGTTCTTCGCCTTCGAGATCTGTCCTGTTCTCGTTGTCCGGGTCGACGAGGAGCCCAATGGCTGCTGCATCAGGCTCTTGTCCTGCAAGGTAATTCAAATTTCTAGTCTTCTTCTCTTGTTTGCTTGTTTTCTTTTTCTTCATTCTCTCTGGAATTGTAGTTCTCATTGTTTGGCATGGGTGGCAGTTGGAGGGTTCGCCGCTTGTGGAAGCTCAGAATGAGAAATTCTCAGGTATGATGATGACAGGATGACGTCTCTTCTTGTTGAATGTTTTCTTTCTTTCTTTTATCTGGATCGGTTTTAGAATAAATTTATTTGTGAATGCCCGTGTTTGGAGTACAGTGTAAATCAAGTTGCATCTGGGTCCGTGTCATATACATTTCAAGGGTGTTTGGTTCTTAACCGAAATCAGAATGGGAATAGAAATCGGAATGGCTTGGAATCGGAATTGGAATGATCAAATCCTCTAAAGCGTTTTGTTCGTGACTGGAATCGGAATGGAAATTTGAATCCATAGAGGAGAGTAAGGATTGAGTTCTATATAAATGGAGCCATTCTTATTCTATCCTGGAATCGGAATCGAAATGGGACTCCTCTCAACCAAATGGTTGGAATGGGAGTCACCCATTCCGATTCCAATTTCGATTCCGATTCCAGACCCCCATTCCCCCCAACCAAACACCCCCTTCAGATAGATGCCTCTCGGATACTTTTAGGATAGATGTTAGGTACTTGTTTTAAGATTATATTTTTTGAGATTTTGCATACTTCCTGAATACACTTAATATTCTCCTCTAATATCTATAGGGATGAGGGAAGGAGCTTTATTTAATTTCTTAAATTTCAATAATTATTGACCTTTTAATGATGAATATTGAATTTTGGTTTTGATATGTTGATATATATTACTGCATGAAGAATGGATTGTGGTCTGTCGCTACAGATTCCAGGCTTAGGTCGGAGTGTCTGGAATAAATCGAGATCCGACAAAGATGACGGCGATCGAACCTGCAAAAGAAGTCTCTGGCCGGGGATGGCTCCGATGGGGACCCTCCAACGTTCAAGTTAGAAATCTGGATAGAGGGAAAAGAGTGCGTGAGAGTTCTTTTTTGCGTACCTTTGGGGGTCCCTCGTTGTCCTAATTTATAGAGCCATGGGAGGAAATGATTACGGGAGGTCACTTGGCCCCCGTGGGGCATGTCCTTGATTTTCGCAAACCCAGCAGGTGGCGGCACCTTGGCACATGACCGACCGTTTTATTGATGTCCCCAATGGGCCAGATGGTTGATGTGATTCAATCCTGTGCATGACTAGCAGCATTTCTTTAATGAGTTGATGTAACTTGGCCACATAAGGGTCTCTCACAGACGTCATGGCGAGCCACTACCCTTAATGGGTGATGTGATCGGGCTGCGCAGAGGTTCCCTGGAATCGTCATGGCCAGTCGCGACCCTTAATGACTCGATTTGATGGTTGCACGGAAGCCTCCTATGTATGTCATCAGGCATGGTGGTCAAACTAAGAAGGGGACCTCGGGGCCGGTTGTGCGCCACAGGGTAGCGAAGCTGGGTTGAATGCCCAAGTCAGGGCCAATATCGGGGACCATTTTGGTGGTCTAGTGGGTAGGTTAGCAGTTGGGTGCTCCATGAGGGGGTCGGGCATCGATATCAGGACTGACGACCGAGATAGGAGGTCGGTAACATGAACAGGATTCGGTGGTCCAAGGGTGATGATGTTGGTGAAGAATCGAGGAACCCATAGGTAGGTCGGTAGCCAGTGTGAAAATCGGGGCTGACATGGGGCTCATGGGCCGAGATGGGTGGTCGGCTTATCCAAGTTGGGTATTGGTGTTAAATCCATAACAATAGTTGTGCAGGCATCCTTAGCCAATCGTTTTAGAATGATGGCCAAGACAGTGGCCAGAATTGAGATTGGTAGTCGACGTTGGGGCTGGAGAGGACAAAGGTCTGTAGCCGAGGTGCTAGGCGGTGGGTAGTATTCGGATCAGTAGCCGGCCCTTAGGTCGGTCGCTTCTATAAGCCGAGGGCTCAGCTCCTTAGTGCGTTGGCTTTGTCTAATGAAAGGATTTTCTGCCCATAACATATGCCTTTCTACTCACGAATCTGAGCCAGAATTAGGTTGGATGGAGTATATCAGCTTTCGCTAGCCGATGCCAATTCTTTAAACGATTTCCTGAGGATAGCATCCTTCGCCTTATCCTTGGGATGGCTTTAGGTACGTGGGATGAGTCCTTAGGTGGTCTTTGCTCAGGTCGGCATTAATGTTTTGAGCCTCTGGGGATTCTTTTTGCTATCACTATTTGACTTGGATGCTGTGGCCATGCTCATTGAGGGGCGAAATGGGGTTAGTCATTTTAGTCCGTGCGCATTCCGCAACTTCGGTGTTGCGAGGTCCTTTTATCTGACTCTTAACGAAGCATCAATGGATGCGGGGCTAGTCCAACCAACCATTGATGCGGTTTTAGAGCATTTGCATCATCCTCACAGAGGGAATAGCCGAGTCTCCTGCTGGTCTACAGGAGGTATTATCCATTTGGGCCCCGCTTTGGCAGTGGGCCGCATGGCTTTGTTCTTAGAAAGGTGCCTCCCTGGGTAGGGTGAGTGGCTATCTCTTATAAGCGGGAGTATTCACAGTCGATATGAGATAAAAAGGGGGGCTTCACTACAGCAGCCTAAGGATGCAGCTTTCGCTAACAGCCGAGTTGAGGCCATAGCTTGAGTTGGCGGTCGATCTGAGTCGATATCAAGGTCGTAGCTTATGCTTGCAGCCGGTTTGAGCCGAGATCGTAGCTTATGCTTGCGGTCGAGCTGGGACGAGACCATAGCTTATACTTGCGATCGAGCTGGGGAGAGACCGTAGCTTATGCTTGTGGTGAGGCCGTAACTTATGCTTGTGGCTGGTCTGGGGCGAGGTCATAGGTTATACTTGCGGCGAGGTCGTAGCTTATGCTTGCGGTCGAGTTGGGGTGAGGCCATAGCTTATGCTTACGGTCGATTTGGGTCGAGATTGTAGCTTATGCTTGCGGCCGAGTTGGACTGAGACCATAGTTTATGCTTGCAGACAAACTGGCATCTGTTGTGGACAAGGGACTTTGAACTCAACTAGCTGGGTAATTCCCCCTCCGGCCTCTGTCGTGAGGTATTGTCCGTTCTGGGGCCACTTTCTACAATCCCTGCACGATTTTGCCCTAATGAGGTGACCTAAAAGGCGCCTCTCGAAGAGGGATGTTGGAGCAACTCGATCGGAGGTATTGTCTGCTTTGGCCGTACGAACTCCCGATGATCCCACAGCTTTGGTGGCTGAATGGGCCATCTTTGGGGACCGCTTGGGCCGCATGATTTTATCCCATCTTGTGGTAGATGCCTCCTGAGAGGGAGTGCTTCAGCTTCGGAGGGCTCGGCTTTAGGAGATTGATCTTTGAGGGTTCAGCTTTTGCCTTTAATCTTTGCCTCAGTTTAATCGCTCAAGAACCTATGGCCCTGCAAGAAAGAAAGGAATAAAGCAACGGACAAGAGCTTAGGAGCTTCTAATTATAAGGATTTCAAACTTATCTGGGGTCCTCGAACTCTGCCTAGCTCCTTCTAGCCTTATCTACATGCTACTTTTTAGGAGAAAATGGGGGTTTCCAAGGGACTTGTCTTGGGAGTTGCTTTGAATCCATCTGACTTGCCATGTGGCAGATGGACGGGTCTCAAAGTGTCTTCGTGAATCTGCTCCTCAAAACTTCGAAGGGACAAGGCGTTATTATGAGCCGCGATGTTTGGCGTTTTAGATTTTGGCAAGTGGCGTAACCTGATTGGTCAAAGATGGGGTGCGCGTTGCTTGAGTCATACATAAGTAGGCCTCTTCGCCAAATGCATTTGTCAGTGAACATTCCTTATTTCATCTCTTTATATTTATGGATCTGTCGCCGCGGACTGTGAAGAAGGCCGTCAAAAGAAGATAGCCATGTCCCGTGGGGGGCCTTGCAGAGAGCCTTCTTTTAAGAAGGCAAAAGGGATCCAACCCGAGTCCTTCTTCTCAGGGCAAGCTCTTGCTTCCCCCATCCATCAGGAGGTCTGGCCAGACTGAGTGGGAATGTCCCACCTTCCGCACGTGGGTAGGGCCTGTGGTGCTACAGGCCTTCGCTGAGGTCAAGTTTTACTGCATCGAGGAGTACAAGATCTTGTCGGAGTTCAAGAAGCAACTCGTTGATGCCTCCATTGCCGCCTTCATCCAAGGATTCCAAGATTGCAAGGCCCGCTTGGGGTGTACGGCATCGAAGTTGGACCTCCGGCACCTTCACCTCGGTAATAGCGATGAAGAGGCAGGGGCCTTTTCTTCGCACGAAGACTAACTCTTCACCCTTTTTAATGTTTGTTCATCTTCCCGATGTCATTCGGGGCACCATCATGTAAATATTTTTAATCAATAAAAGAACTTTTTTCTTTGTGAGTCTCTTATTTCTTCCCCTTCTTCTCTCTCTTTTTTTGAAGGGTCTTTGAGCCTTGTTTTGGCTATCCTTGGATCTCGTCCAGGACGGCATCTTGGCACCCTTGCCTTCGGCACTGTTGGGTAACATCTGGGGGGCTTTGCTTTTTGGCCAAAATATTGCCTTGAGATCGGTCTATCGACCCCATCATTAGGGTCTGTATATATTTATATCTTGTGGTCGCATTCGGCGCTATGTTGCACATCTTTTTAGGGAGGCCTGTCCTGTTATGATGTACCTCATCAACTGTGCACTATGAGGCAACATTCATTACTTGGGGCTTCGATATCGATGGTTCATTAAGAAGTTCCATCAGGCTCCCAATTTTTGAGGGTGCGATCTTTGAGACATCGCCCTTGGGGGTGCATGCCCCACCATTTGAAAGAGCAATTGGGGACAATCAAGCTCGATTTTTCTATAAATTGAGCTTGGGTTAGGGGCCAGGACCATTCACCATGTTGCCTTGGTTATTGTCGTGGAGCTGTTGTGGTTGAGCTTCAGTCGGCGAGGGTTTCTAGTTCCCTTGTCCGATGGAGTCATCTTTAAAGAATCACATCGGCTGGTGCTTCTGTCTAGAATGGGTGGTATTAGGAAGGCAGCTGCCCCATTTGCTGAGCTATGGTGGTGGCAGTCAGGGATAATCTGAGGATCGCAATCCCACAGGGAGGTCTTGGACCTCCCTCGAGGGTGATTCTGCCCCCTCTCCTAGCACAGCCTCCTGTCCATTGTCAAGGGTGCTACTTCGAGGCGAGCACGTCCTTGTAGGTTAGGGGACCAACGTTGGCGAGCCCTGTCTTTCATTGCATCAACCCCACGTACAGTTTGGATGGCCTCGTACCTTCCTTCTAGTTCTTGTGATAGATTCTGGCCGAGGTCGCCTTTATCAATTTCTTCTTTTTCTGAATGAAGTGTTCGCCTGCCACTTCAATTCGATGCCCTGGTGTTGTCTGGGAGCCTGTCCAAAGGGTCATCTAGCCAAAGTCGCCAACCCCCCGGTGCAGTAGGAATCCCTAGGGAATTGGCTTTCATTGCTGCACCTGACGATACATAGGCCCTCGAAGTGCCATCCTTAGTCATAGTTGGAGGTTTTGCTGGTCTCGACATCCAAGGTATTGGGTGGCGTGAAGATCTTTTGAAAAAAATTATACCCTATTGGGGCCTGGGGGAGATATAACATTTAATGCCGGTGCCCTCGGGATGGGTGCTTTGAGGGTTTGACCATCACAAAGTGCGGCCTTTAAGGTGGCATTAATTGCATGGTCGGCAGAGAGTATTTGGGGTGTCCAGTCTGGCCTTTATAAATCAGTCTTTCACATCCCAGGATTGACATCTACTTAAGACTTCTCATGATGAGGTGTGCCATTTCCCTCCCCGCTGGAGGTTGATCGGCGTTCTTCCCCAATTGGGGGGATTTTCATCACTGCTCGCTCGAATATCGAACATCCTAAGCGAGCACTGAGTGTGCATTTTGGCATGGGAGGTGTTGGAAATATCTATCGATCTGGTGAGGAAGGCGGGCTGGTGGCCATCAGAGGTTGCTTTGGCATCGCACTCAAGGGATGGGCCTTCCACTTTTTCGGAGCGGGCTCCTTACCGCTAGCCAAGCAGTCATTCGGGCGCCTCGAGGGGAATATCCTGGAGGTGGGTAGGCCCCCAGGGGAAGGATTGGTTACGCCATTGCCAATATCCTTTTTCAAGGATCGTAGTCTCCTCCAAGTGGTGGTCCTCTCACATAAACGTCTTTGAGAACCTGGGGACATGGCTCGGATTCATCGTTAAACCGACGGTCGGTGGTATTAATGGGATTCCACCCTTGCAGCGGGATCGTCCTCGTTCTCAGGCTTCGAGCGTGGTGCTGATGGGGAATTATCCTTCCTCCTTTTGTTGATGTCTTCGGCTGTGATTCTACCTAGCTACTCCTGAAGAGTGCTATGCAGCTTCGATTTCTATTCGCTGGTGTACGAGAGATACTTCGGTGGACTGGATTTGACCCATCTGCTGATAAGGAGCACTTAAGCGCCCATTGTAGGGTCTCTAAGAGGGAGTTAGTTTCTTTATCACTCCTAGTCTTTTCGGCTTATATCTTGTCTGTAAGAACTTAGTAGAATAATCTCTATTAATAAAATTACATAATTTAAAGATTTTCACTTACGACACATTTGGAGATCTCCAGGGTTTTGCATTCGACGATTCCTCCTTTGTTTGGTTTTCGGCACGGTTTGTCGCTCGCTTCACCCGCGCCTTATAGGTTGGTCACCACATTCGTGATTTCGACGGTAAATTGGCCATGCTTGTTGCATTGACACCTGAAGTGGCGATTCCATTAGAGGGGTGGGCCGATACGTTGGTCGTCGTTCCGCAGTTTATCGCAGACATAGGGTGGCACCTACCCATGCCCGAACCCGGTGGGTCGAGTGGTCATTCCATTGGAACCCTATCGTCCACGACGATTGCTTCGGTTTCGCTAGTTGGCATGGGGCGAATGGGGTGAATAAATAGATGGTTCGGTCATACCCCTGTCAGGGGGTAGTGGACCGATGTGGTGGACCGGTGTGGTGTGCTCTCTCCCGAAACCCGAGTTGCGGCCTTTTCTCTAGTGTCAATCTATCATTGCAGATTTCTAGCTTGCGTTGGAGTGGCTGGAATAGATTGAGGTCTGACAAAGATGATGATGATTGGACCTGCAAAAGAAGTCTTTGGCCGACGGTGGCTCCGACGGGAACCCTCCGACGCTCAAGTTAGAAATCTGGAATAGAGGAGAAAGAGTGTGTGAGAGTTCTTTTTTGCATACCTTTGAGGGTCCCTCATTTCCCTAATTTATAGAGCCGTGGAAGGAATAATTACAGGAGGTCACTCGGCCCCCGTAGGGTGTGCCCTTGATTTTGCAAACCCAGCAGGTGGCGGCACCTTGCTTGGCAGGTGGTCGGTCGTTCTATCAATGTCCCAATGGGCCTGATTGTTGATGTGACTCAATCCAATGTGTGGCTGGTCGCGTTCCATTAATGAGTTGATGTGACTGGGTCATACAAGGGTCTCTCGTGGACGTCATGGCGAGCCACTACTCTTAATGGGTGATGTGATTGGGCTGCGTGGGGTTCCTGGAATCGTCATGGCTAGTCGTGGCCTTTAATGGCTTGATTTGATGGTTGCACAGAGGCCTCCTGTGTACATCGCTAGGCATGGTGATCGAACTAAGAAGCAAGTGGACTTCGGGGGCCAGTTGTGTGTCATAAGGTAGCGAAGCTGGGGTGAACGCCCAAGTCGGGGCCAATATCAGGGACAATTTTGGTGGTCTAATGGGTAGGTCAGCAGTTGGGTGCTCCATGAGGGGTCGGCGTCGACATCAGGACCGACGATCGAGATAGGATGTCAGTAACATGAATAGGGTTTAGCGGCCTAAGGGTGATGATGCTGATGAAGAATCGGGAACCTATAGGCAGGTCGGTAGCCAATGTGGGGGTCAGGGCTAACATGGGGCTCATGGGCTGAGGTGGGTGGTCGGCTTATCTAAGTTGGGTACTGGTGTTATATCTATAACAATAGGTGTGCAGGCATCCCCAGCCAACCATTTTAGAATGATGGCTGTGACAGTGGCCAAAATTGAGATTGGTAGTCGACGCTGGGCTGGAGAGGACAAAGGCCTGTAGCCGACGTGTTGGCCGGCGGCCAGTATTCGGATCGGTAGTTGACCCTTAAGTTGGTTGCTTCTATGAGCTGAGCGCTCAGCTCCTTAGTGCGTCGACTTTGTCGAAGGAAAGGATTTCTTGCCCATAACATGGTCTATTTAAATAATTGAATGATAGATTTTATAGATGTAAATGCTAGCATATAAACTAGGGACTATGTTAATTTCAAAACCTCTATGCTTTGTTAGTGTATATTATATATTTATTCATTGTTGCATCATACTTTCCAATATTTACCATATTAGCGACTTAGTGTATCCATATTATGTTGTATTGATATCCTTGTTTGTATCGATGCTTCTTCGTTGTTCATATGATAAATATTATAACATACAAAGTCTGATTGCTGCAAGAAGCATCAAATAGAACTGGTAGCATCAGAATAATCCATTTGACCGATAGTGTTAACCAAGTAACAAATCTGTATGAGACTGAGCAGTGCAAGCCAATAACAGCATGAACTGGATGTCAGAGTCAGATGTTATTAAAGCAGGTTGATTAGCAAAATCAACTATCATGATGGCTTAGGCTGGATGATATGTTCAACCACACTTAAAAGGCATGTCAAATCCCAATTATATAAGACATTAAATTTGATCCTGTTGATTCTGAAACAGGATCATGAAAGCATGATCAAATATAATTTCAACTAATAAATCTTCAATGATGTGTTGTTAAGACTGCATACATTTTACAATTAAATCAAGTTTCAAGATTCCATTCGAGTGTTCATGCCTTTTGTCCTACAAAATAATTAAGATAATCTCTACAAAGTTGGAACTTCATGGTATGCTATATGCAGACCTGCTTATTAGTGCATAACAATTGGATGTGATTTAAAGTTAATCCAGAAAATGCTTGGGCCTTCCTGGATTAGAGTTTGGCTGATCACTCAATCATTTGTTCCCAAGGATGACTCCACTCCACTTCAGCTAAAGCTGAAAACTATTAAAATCACAGTACCACAAAATGCATCTTACATTTTTTTTTCACTATTTATGGAGGTGCAGTGCAGTGAAAATCTATTAGGCTAATCAGATGCATGAGAAAACCAAACTATCTTCATTTATCCGAATGTTGAAGTCCATATCTAATTTAACTAGGAAGAAAGTCGGTGATAGTTAAATTTTCATTTCTAGGGAGTGATGGAAAGGAGTAACCAAGCTTGGAAGTTGAAGGGTCACATTAGAGATTGAAGATTGGCTGAGCAATGGTTTAGTAGGTTGGGCTTGGATAGGTGGTCTAAATTGATAGGCTAATCCTTTAGCTATAAATGAGATGCGATTGTGATTAGTTGGTTGGATTCCTGAGGACTTTATTGGTGATGATAATTCATGATAAGTTGGATAATTTAGCATATCTAGGCTGAATAAATTGCTGCATCAGCAACCATATTGCTAAATAGACAGGCTCTTGTTGCATTGAACAGCCAGCTGAGCTGCATTTCAAAGACAATGGTGGGAATTTCTTGATCTGATTAGAGAGAGGAGGAAGCATTCTTCCAATCTGCTCATTTCGAACCTTTCAAGAAAATAACTAATAAAATAACAGAGTGGCAAAAGTAGGGCTCTAGACTCTTTTTGCTTTTCATATGATATAGCTGATTTATGACACCTCATTTTATGCTAGTGAGGACTGAGTCCCTATTTTGATGGATTCCTCTTCTAGTTATAAGATAAATTTTTTATAAAATAGTAAGTGACTAGCAAGAAAATATGTTAAATCTAAAAATCATTTTGATTTAGATCCCGACTCCTACATCGACCCCTTTTTTTTAACCGTGTTGCCTAATTCCTCCTGTACATCTAGTCAAAATCTTACATGAAAGAAAGCTTTACTTGGACCGGCCTATGTTGAGGTGCAAATATCATCATATTTCCTATTTCAACACAGTGCCATGAACCTCTTGGGTAAGTCGCACCCTTGTAGATCTTGCAGAATTACCCAATTCAAGAAAAGAGCACAAAAGTTGGACACCATATGAGGAAGTTATGGCCTTCAGAAATTTCGATGCACAATTCTATATCAAATGTAGTAGATCTTGCCGCCAAACCCTTTCTAAAGTCCAGACCCTTATCGAGGTGTTCAAGCTGATTTACAATGGGTCTAGTGATGCTCCTGGGTTTCATCATTTTGCTGTAAAACATTAGTTTGTTGTGCCTCCTCTATTCATGCTTTGTTTTAGCTCTCACTTGATCTCTTGCCTTTAGTTTTTTTTTTTGTTAGTTTGTTGTGCCTCCTCTATACATGCTCTATTGTTTAGCTCTCACTTCATCTATCGTTTAGGTTTTTTATGGTTGTACTAGTTCTACTGCAGCTGTGAATATGTAACAATATTATTTACTTTGGCTCATTTGGATAGAATAACTCATTATCTTGTTGAGGAGGAGAATATTAGTTTGCTTATTCACCCAGATAGTTTTTCTATAAATATTTCTCATGCACCCATGGTTCCTATCATCATTTCTACGAACTGCCATTATGTGGTAGGTGTAATCAGTCTCTCTCCTAATTTGTTCTTGCTTACAGCAGCTATAGTTTTAAAGAGCCCCTTATAGTATATGTATTATTTAGGCTACATGCTGAAGCTCATAGTTATTGAATGACATGTTTCTTATTGTTACTTTCTTTATTGTGGGTTGTGCTGTAGTTGCTGCATATAGCAACAAAAAAAAAAAAAAAAAGAAGAAAGAAAGAAAGAAAGAAAGAAAAAACAGCTAGTTATGTATATGCCCAGACACATTTTTTCAAAATGGTCATTGACTTTATCATTATTGAAATACTTAAACCGGAAGTTTTATTCTGGTAAATTGCATATGGTTCTTTATATCATCGATGTCTCTCTTGATCCAATTGAATATCTATGTTCACCCAATTAGATTGAGAATATCTACATGGTCATGCGAAAAGATTGAAGAGAAGAAAAAGTGCAAATTAAAGGTAAGGATCAGAAGGGGTAAGCTTAAGTCTATTGGATGGGGACTGAAGCTTTCTGTTCGAGAACTCTATCTACAATAAGGGTGATATTTTTATGGCAACTTAGGCATTATTACATAAATGATTTAGTAATATTAGAAGTTTCTGGTTGAGTTTAAGGGTGATATTTTGCTTTAAGAGCGACTTAGACTATAAGATAATGTTGTTTACTTGTCTTCATATTTAAAGGAAGTCAGAAGTCAAATGTTAGAGATAATTTGTTTTTGAAATATCCTACTGGCCAATTGACGTGAATCTGAGCATTTCTTTTTTGTGTTTGATTTATCATGTTCTGAATAAAGTTTGTAAGCTTTAAATCTGAGTTGAACCATTCAATGCTTTTTCAGGACTCCTTTGACATTGATTTGGTATGGGAAATGCAGCTTCGATGGTGAATAGAGTTTCCTGCAATGGTGGTGTGCAAAACTCGGGAATGCAGCAGCTTACAACAGATACAACTATTGAGGTTGCCCAATCGCTGTGACTGTTAACATTATGCATCATCGAGATTTATACTCTGAACTTGTTTATAAATGCCATGATGCTCAGGTCTCTATTGAAATTCCTTTTGCATTTCGAGCTATACCTGTGGAAGCCATTGAATCCACTGGTACCCAGGTGCTTGGGCAGTTGTTAAGAATAATGCTTCCACGATTTTTGAGGCAGGTCAGTTGAAGTTATGTTAATTGCTTTTTGCACATCCTCTTATGGTTCTTAAAAGAACACGGCATAAGCCACTAACTAGAAGTTTAGCTCTATATATTGTCTGAAGAATGTGATGTTTGTCCAATAGTTTTTATTCGTTTCATGCCATTGCTTCTAGCTCTAGTCACATCCAAGAATCACCATGGTTCTGCAAACACGTAAGAAAATGTGGGGAAAAAGAAAAAGGAAACAAACCAAACAAAAAGAGGACTTCTGCATGCCTCTTCCTGAATTCAGTGACATCAATAAGATAAAGGGGCCAAAACATTTTGCTTCATTGAAATAGGTTGATAAGTTTGAGCCTTTACAAGACTTTCCCTATTGGAAAGGCAAATCCGTCAGGTAGGAAAACGGCTTCTTTCTTTTTGGTTTCTTTTTTCTTTTCTTTTCTTTTTTTTTCTGGTGAACAAACCACTCGTTTTCTGAAGATCATAAAGCCTCTTAAAGTATACAACATAGTAAATAATTAAGAAATGACATCAGGAAGTTACTGAAAAAAACCAATTAAAAATACCTGCGGGAGATGTAAAAGGATCAGCCAAAAGAGATTTAGTAAGCACTCAAAGTGATACCTATGATGTGCCACTATGGAAAACCAAACAAGAGTTATGATGCTACTTCCTTGTCATTTCCCATTCTGTTTAGAAAGTTTCGTTCGTTTACCCGTCCTCAAAACCTCCCTTTTGAACAAATCAAGGATTAATATCACACTGTATCAGTCTGTTGTCCATGATATATACCATTCCGGACAAGTAAGAATATGATGTGGAGGTAATGTTTCACATTTGCCACACTTTTTGAAACGATGTAATCCATTATTGTTTTATGGACCTTACAATCCACCATCTGGATCAAAAATTGCCATTAGTGGTGCAGATAGGATCCCTGGGTGGGATGAGTTCAGTTTGTATTGTAAGATCCACATTATGTTCTTTAAGAGCCGGATTTGGGATTGTACAATCCTTTGGATTATAAGATCCAAAAAAGGTCAGAGAGTTACATAATAAAGCATTTAGAGTGCCATCATTTAAGTTCCATTCATCTCTTGACTTTTACAAATTCATCTTGACTTCTACAATAACCACCTGATTATTATTAAGCTCCCAAAACATAAAATTAGCTATCTCCTTAGAGTTTTCAACCTTTAAGAGTAATGAAAAGATTTATTCTTTTGGACCTGAGACTTAGGGTTAATTTTGCTACTCTTCTACTGCTGTTAAAAATCCAATTCCTTCTAACATATTCTAGGTCAAAAGATAATTGGCGCATTTGGAGGGGCAAAACATGCTTTGTTGGTTATGTTAAAAGTAAATTAATTTGCTTAAAGGCAAGAAAACTCTTTGTCAAGTTGCTGCATTACATTTCAAATAGTAGATGATGATGAAATTATCGTTCAACCAAAGGAGGCAATTTCATGTCTCAGTTTTGATGATGGTGGTGGTGGTGGTGGTGGTGGTGGTGATAGTGGGAACATATTGTGTATTGTTTCTTGTTTGCAAGCATATGTGCATGTAAGGCAATTTCATGTCTCAGTTTTGATGATGATGGTGGTGGTGGTGATGGTGGGAACATATTGTGTATTGTTTCTTGTTTTGCAAGCATATGTGCATGTGTACATTTTCTGGGTCAAATTAAGATGCTATATGAACTTATATGGTGGCATATAGCTATATTGAATAATTAAATAATGCTTTTGTATCTTGGGCAAATTCTTTATGAGCTTATGTTTGCTGAAAAGTGAACTTCTTACGTCCTGAGATGATGATGTCTTTTTATTATTCATTTGCATGAATGTTTTGTCATGGTTCTTATCATATAGTTTACCTTTTTAATTATTGCTTGATGAAATTGGAAGAAATCTTAGAATCTCTGATCTGATGTGATCCAGCCCCATGTATGATTTATAGTATGACCCTGATCTTCATGATATTGTGATCCACATTTGCACTTCTCAGTAAAATTAGAATAAAAAAATACACACACTTCTTTCATAATATTAATAATAATGATGAGCATTAATAGAATAGTCAAAATAAATATCATAATTTGAAATCTTTGGATCATGGTATGTCTCTTCCTTTCTCACCAGATTGCTGGTGTTAGACGATGATTATGTGTAATATCTTTCTAAGCCCTTTAAGGTACATATCCTAGTTCTGCCCCTTTTACACCCTCTTGCAATCATTGTGATGTTAGGACTGCTGTTTCTGTGGTGAAAAGACACTTTTGTGCAACTCTTCTTTCCATTGGTGCACTGTTTATACACTGTGATGTAGATGAATATCAAATCAAGTGACTCTTCTTTACTGCACCAACACCATCCTTTATCATTTTTTATCATTAGATTGCTCTATCTTTGCATGGTTTCACTCAACTGTGTAATTACTCTACATTATATCTTTCTAATGATGTGATCATGTGATAATTTGTTTCAGTGATGATTTTAGGACACGATTACCTGCAGTAGTTACCAAGATGCACTGCTTTCAGATCTGCATATGATATCATTGGTGATTAAGTAGATCGTACACTTATTATTGGAAATTTTAGGACACAATTTGCCTGAATGTTAAACAATTATAACTGCAGCATATCATTATTAAGAAAAATCACTATTACTAAATGAGATAGAGCAACCCATCCATGTCACCTAGAACACAAATCCATAAATATGAAAGACTCAGAACTTGTCTATTTCTTCATATTGTTTTGAATCTTTTGCATGATATTGTTTTCCTTCTTTGAGAAATCCTTTTGTTGTTATTTAGATTATATCCTTCTGTATGACCTAGCAATTACTGAAGGAAATTTGTCCATATATTCGTTAAAATCAGTTTCTGCTGCCTTGATAGCTCCTCGGTTATTGTTGAACTTTCTATTTCATATAATGGTTCTCAATATACCAGGTGTCTAAACCATAAAGTGCTGCTGGTACTGAAGTTTCTGCAACATACTTCCACTCATCTTTGTTTAGTGTGCTAGAAATCTAATGGTGATACTGAACTGCTTTCAGCTTGTTAAGGACTACCAAGCTTGGGCTTCAGGCGACACCTCAAGGCAGCCTCTGGGAACAGGTGAACTTTGAAGCAGCCAGAAGAAAATGGTGGCACGAACCTCTTCTCTGTAGAATTAATTTGCTCTTGTTTGGTTGGGCTTCAGTGTCCATATTCTCTTTATCTAGTTCGTTATCTATATGTTCTAATGACCTCCAACTGAAATTGAAACAACATGCAAGTACTCAGTTTTCAGGGCTTTGCTTTGGACATGAGAATTTCCAGATTTTTATATTTTTTAATTTAATTTATTTATTTATTTATTTTTGAGAAATGAGTCTTTCCCAAAATCAGCAAATCAAAGCTACTACCGTGGACTGAGCTGTAATTACTTGACTAGCCATGAACTGTACAATAAGATGACCCATATTTTTTAAGGGCTGGCATTTATTTCAATTGGTGCCCGGTCACTTTGGAAGCTGCACTGTGATAAGGCTAGATAGAAGCTCAGCTCTATTGTTAGCTGGGATTCTGTTCGATTCTTTTATTGACAACAACATCAATGCCTGCTTCAATGAAGTGCTTTCTGCAATGACAGGCATCATCATCCTAGCTTGATAGGTAGTTTGTACAGCCTGTAATATATCTTCAGTTTCTTCCACGGTAGCCGGACAATATGCAGTCACCAATGACTTTGCCATTGCAAAACTAAACAGAAGTGGGAGTGCATTTGCTATATGTTAGGAGTATCTCTCCGGTGAATTAGAGTTCAATGAATTCCTACAGTTGGACTTTTCGTGTGCATGACACTTGACACCTCTAGCATTATTCATGGAACGTGGTAACATGTCCCATATAACAAGCAGGACCAAGTGAGGGCTGACTTTTCCTTGAAATGTTTTGTCATAAATTCTATGTTTGAGATTAAAACTTCGTTCCTACTTATTGCTGCCGGTTCCGGTTGAAGTTAGAAGGTGAGCGATCGGATCTTGCGCAGGGGTGTTGAAGTGACGTGCAAAACAACATTCAAGCCGATAGTTTTGTTCTGGCAAGGATTTTCTGACGCTCAAATCAGAAATCGGAGAATAGCAGAAGCTGCAAGTGATTCTATGAGATGGATTATCTATCTAGATCTTCGGGGCTTTGGTTATTTATAGAGAATATGGTTGAATAATTGTGAAACGTGCAGTTCCGAGGTTGTTGGGCTGTTGGACGTGCCATTATGGGCGAGATATTCTACTCTTTATCTGCTCCTGCGGGATTATGAAGAGTTAGTTATATCTGAGTTTATCTACTTAGGATGGACAGCTAATGCATGTGTCAGAAAACTGGCTGATCGAGATAATGGAGGAAGCTCAGGTGCCAGATGGGCCGCACATCAGATTGGATGCAAATAGTTCTGTTCTGTGTACCTTAGTTCGGTGTTTGGATCGGCAACCGCGAAGATAGCTTACTGATCTGAGGTATCTATGATAGCACACTGATCCGAGGTATCCACAATACTACTGTAACACTACCTCTTACTCTTTAGTCTGAGAATCAGGCGAAAGGAGTACTTCTAAAGTCGTACTTCGGATCGGGGATGTACACTCTCACGCTTTCACATGTATCTCTAGCATTTAAGATTGATGATGTCAGCCTGATAGGTAGGGTTGTTGTAAATGATCACGATCGATGGGACCACTCAGCTGGCAGTCTTCTCAAAGATTTAGCTTTTTTAGCGGCGGCTCTCTGTCTTTCCTTCGCTCTCTTTTAAATCTGCTTTCGAGTGCATTGAGAAGGCGATTACAACCCCTTTTGCTTCAGATTCTCGTTGTAACTCTCAGAGACAGGATGAATTCAAAACTCCTGATGAAGCTTGAACTGGCATCAGCCCGAAGAAGGTAGGCTAAAGTTTCATTCGTTGGTCCTCTGGCTCCAGTAGGTGGCGAAGACAAGGTTCCGGCCATCGAATCAGCTACCGCGGTCACGAAAAATGAGAATCACCCTTTGGTTGCCGAGTCCACAGTTTCATCATTGGAGGCCACGATAAAAGCTCTACCAGAAGAGATTCCAACAAAGGAGACCCCAGTGGAGGAGACACAGGCAATAGATGCGGTCGGTCATCCAGAAGAAATTTCGACGACGGCAGCGGATATTGGGGATCCTTTGGAGCAGGCGATTCCTACCCAATTCCTTCCTCCAGCTGTTCCCAAGCGAGCCCTTCACAACCAGCGCCTTCTACTCCACCCATAATAGAGAATCTCAAGACCGCGGTGGAGTTTCTGAAAAGTTTTCTTTCGTCTGGTGAGAAACAATACTTGGACAGACAAGGGGCTCAATATCAGATGATTGGGGCCCTGAGGTCTCTTACTCAGGTAGGGAATCTTTGGATCCCTTCTTTTGATCTCCTCCAACTTGCAGCATTTAATCTCACATGGCTTTGTGTAAATTTTATACAGATAGGGCATTATTTGGCCAGCTTCGTTGGTTCCACCTCTGAGGCTTCGGCGTTGGAGCTTACAGCAATGAAGGAAAGATAGATTGGCTGGAGTACCATTTGGAGTAGAAAAAATCGACGAACATCGAGTTGATCAAAGAAGTCGATCTTTCTAAAAAGACCCTTCGAGAAGCTCGAGAGATGATCAATCGTCGAGATGACGAGATAAGGAGGGTTAAAACAAGATCGAAGATCTTGAGAGGCAGAGGTCTGGGGTTGAGAGAAACTGCTGTCAAGCCCGCAATGATATAGAGTGCCTAAGGAGGACACTCAAAGGAAAAAGAGTCAAGATTTACCCTTCCGAGGTTCATCCTCAAAGGAGCCTCTATTGGAGATGTCTGGCCAGGATACCACCTCCACAGGATCTTTTCAATATCATGTATTACAGCAAGAAGAAAGAAGAAATAAAATAGAAACAATCAAATACGTAGATCAGCCAAAAGGCTCGTCTCCACGGAGCATGCAAGTTTCACTATGAGAAAGAAAAAATTACAAGAGAAAATTACACTCTCAATCCTTGTACATCCAATCTCTCCCTCACAAGAAGCTCTCCTTCACAAAAACTCTCTCTTTAGGAAGATCCCCTGAATCTCTGAAGCGATCGCTGTCTGCTGTCTGACAGTCTGCTTGAAGCTTCCTTGCTTTTTCTCTCTGTCGGTGCCTCTCTTCAGGATCTGTTGCTGCTGAACCACCCTCTATTTCATGCATAGGATCCTATCGATCGCCCACTGCTATCATACCGCTCTCTGTTGCCACAGGATCTCTTTAAAGACCTCAGATCGATCCAATTCCGACTCCAATGCAAATTAAGACTCCTCAGATCACCCAAGCATGCCTCTGAAGCATTGGATCGAGCTTGCAAGCCCCAGCCATCGTCAGATCATGCAAAATAATAGAAAATGTAGGGAACCTACCTTCGGTCCATGGTGGACCACGAGGAATGTGAGGAAAATGTTCTCGCGGTCCACGCCTCCTTCCGTGGATCGACGGTCCAAGATGGACTGCATGAGATCGCATGAGATGTGCCCTGTGTGTGCCTGCTTGGGCCTGGGCCGCACACCCGCACGTTATTGCGATGGGCTATGTGCCACGCGCGTGCTTGCGCCGCCGCGGCCTCCACTGCCCTGCCACCGGCCTCCGCCACCTCATAGGCCATGCCACCTCCTCCGAACTTCTTCCGTGCGTAACTTTTCCATCTGGACTCTGTTTGGACTGATCTTGGGCTCGTTGGACTCCAATCGTCATTGTGGATCTCGCTGTGGGCTCAGTGTAGATTGAATCTGGAGGTGTCAAATTCTAACAGCCTCAGCAGGAGCTCAACTAAGAGGGCCACAACCTTAGATAGAGCAAGTTACAGAGAGAAGACACCTCAGAGGGGTGAAGACTCTACTTCCAAGGGGATTCAAGTGACTCAGGAGCTGTCTGCACCTCAGACTGAATCTTAGGAGGCTCTGTCAAAAATGGAGCACTTGAAGGAGAAGTTGAAGGAAGAAAGAGAAGGCAAGGCTCTCCTTTATCGTTGCTCTCAAATCAGGAGTTTCTAACTACGAACGCTTTCAAAAAGATAGATCGGTTGGCGAGAAGAGGAGCCAAAATTATAAGCCAGGCCTGCAAGATAGCATTCTCCACAGGCTTCGAGAGGTGCAAGATAATGGCCTGGGTGCACCTTCCTGCTGACAGTGTCGAGCTTCTACAAGCCAACTTTTCGGATGAAAGTCTGAAGGCTGTGACGGAAGATAGCATAGAGAGATTCGCAAAAGTATCCCAATGCATTATTGAGATGAATAAAGTTGATGTGGCCACCCAGACAGAAGGGACTATTGGCACTGAGGAAAGCTGCTTTGAAGCAAGTCGCCTTAATAGTGCTCCAAGGCAATGATATGTATCTTCTTTTTTTTTTGTTAATCCAAGCTTGTAATCAAATTTTCATGCAAATGAATAATTATTTTTATCATTGGTGTTTGCTGTGTTTGAATGGGTAAATGTGAATCATATTCCAAGCTGTATTGGCTGAATTTCGATCTACATTAGCTAAGCATTTAACTGTTAAGGCATGATTTGAGCCATAATCTGAGCTATAATCTGAGCTATATGAATTATACCGGAAGTATCATCTATTGTGTAGGTTTTGAAAGGATCAGAATTCAAATCACCTCCACATGACAAGTACCATCGCATGTCCCTGCACATCTCTTCGAAAATGGCGTAGGGATGATTTGTCTGTCGCTAGCATTAACTACCATATCAGTGGTAGGAGTTGTACCCAACCGGTGGTTGCCACGCATCAAGCATCCATTCAAACCTCGTCGGTTCACACCTCCAGTAATCAATGCTTTGAGAAGAAGTATCATTAGGAGATTTTTTGAACTTGGATCTATTTAAACCCCAAACGAGATTGGACACAGGTTTCTAGAGTTTCCAATCATCCTTGTTTCTTTTGCTGTAGGTTCTTCTTCTTCTTCATCTTTCACTTTCAGAGTTTCTTTCTGCAAGGGGAATGGGTTCTTCTAGAGATTCTGATTTCACCTCACTGGCATTCCAATCTGAACGAACGGAGATGGATGCGGTATTGCTCCATGAGCAGTTTCAAATCCCTTCGGAGTTCCTACTAGAAATCTCAGGGCCGAATGATCAAGTTTGCCAACCTCTCCCAGACCGAATGAGCCTCTATGAGGAATACTTCTGGGTTGGACCGAGGCTTCCCATTCATCTTTTCTTTGTAGCTTTTTTTTCAATTTCTTGAGATGTCATCATGTTCGGTAGTTTCGAATTCATGATGACATATCTGCGATTTTACCGCAGCGTACGTATTGGTTGGGATTGATCCTAGTATCGTACTTTTTGTTCCTTCTTTACCCTCAAGAAACATCTCAGATCATGCGGGTGGTGGTATGTGACACTTCGAAAAAAGAAAGATGTTCATTCGTTGATCTGGGATGCTCCTTTCGCTGTCCACGACTGGAAAGAGCGCTTTCTGTTCACCTCTCAGACATCAGACGAGGATTGGAGGTTCATCGATTGGGATAAACTCCGAGAAGCCATGCTGAGGGAGCCCTCATTAGATCAGCATCTGAGGTAGGAGCTGGAAACCTTGCGCAGCTTTAAGGTCTCGATGCTGAAGGAGCTTCTATCAGAGTAGACATTATTTAATGTCGGCATTAGCTAGACCGATCCCCAAGGTGCGCACGGGTCGCCTACCTCAGGGTCATATATTCTTTGATTTATACTTTGCTTTTATGCTGACCACTTAGTTGCTTTGGTTGCAGAAATAGATCTAAATTTATCGAAGAAGTTGGAGTAGAAAGCCCACCAAAAAGGGCAGCAAAGCCAACAGGTGGTTGGCGCACTCACATCAGAATTAGAAGTCCCCCCCACACCACCGACTTCTGGGTCAAAGGGACCCAAATCTCTCTGCACCGCCAACTTCAGAGCTATAAGGGTTTGGTCTGGCTCGACTTCTTTGGCTTCTGATGGAAATCGAAGAAGCCAAACAGGTCGAGCTCCTGAAGAAATAATTCTGAGCCTACTGGCCCTCCAAGTTGTCGACTTTTTCTTAGAAGACGAACCAGTCGAGGCAGTTGGGACTTCTAGGATTGCATCGACTGGTTTGGAGCTTGAGGCTTCAGCCTTGAGAGATTACAAGCTGGCACATGAATTGTTTACCGGGATGCTCTCCCGACCGATGCAAATGAATTACTGACTGAATCACGTGCGACAGTAAGGAAAGGAGTTGTGGAGTGCTTTATCCGAATAAGCTGAAGCTCCTGTAGTTTTATTATTCTAAACATACACTTGTTACATTATTGATAAGAGATTTTTCAACAGCTCGCTCATTATCTGAATGGGTACATAGAGCACTCTCGTGAGCTTTCGATGGAGGCGAGAAAGCACAAAACTGATGCCGAAACACTCAAGGTGACAAAGGACAAGGTCAAGAAGGAGGCTAGAGAAGCCTCCATGAGGCCTGACGCTACTGTAAGGAGAGCTAAAGACGTCGATGTGGCCCTGAGAAGGGCGGTAGAGGAAAACTCTCGGCTGCTAGGCATCTAAGAAGCACGGGCAGCGAGAATAAAAGAGCTTGAGGTCCTATTGAAAAAGAATAAAGCTACAGTCGAGGCAGCAGAGAAGAAGATAGCAGAGGTGGAGAGCGATGCTGAGGCACGGATCAGGGCCGTCGCCTCCAAGACTGTCGAGGACTTTCGAACGTCAGAGGAATATCATGACGAGAAAGTCAAGTTTGCCACTGACACTTGCATTAGTGGGAAACAGTTGCTTCGACACAGGATTGTCGCCTAGTACCCAGAATTAGATTTGGATTTTTTGGATGAAGTTTGGAAGCCCACTACAACCGATGCACCCACAATAAATGCTTCCATACCAGATGCTGCCCCTTAGACTCTTTTATTTTTTTTCTTTTGTACTTGGACCTTTCGAAGTCATTGTAAAGAATTTTAAAAAAATGAATGAAGTTTGTACTTCTTCGTACCATCTATATTTTCATTATTTTCGATGGATTATGCTTGCATATTTTTATTCAATACGTAAGGACTAGTTTTGATCCAAAGAACTCATAATTATCCTAACCAAAAGGATATCTAATTCAATTCCGACCTTGAGAATTTAGATGAATCTATTTTGACTTAAAGGACTCTGAGCTTTGCTACGAACTTAGTTCCGACCTTAGGAAATTAAGTAGAACTATTCCAAGCGAAGAAACTTCAATGAAAATGGTTTCGATGAAAGAAACTTTAGCAAGGATAATTAATTTCAGTAAGGACAATTTCGAACAAAAGAACTTTGATTCTGAATAAAGGAACCTCAGTAAGGTCAGTTTCGATCAAAAAAACTTCAGCAAGGATGGTTCCAATCAAAGAAACCCTTGTAAGGTCAGTTTCGATAAAAAAACTTCAATAAGAATAGTTCTGATCAAAGAAACTTTGATTCTGAACAAATGAGCCTCAGTAAGATCAGTTTCGATCAAAAGAATTTCAACAAGGATGGTTCTGATCAGAGAAACTTCGATTTCGAATAAGAAACTTCGATTTCGAACAAAGAAATCTCAGTAAGATCAGTTTCAATCAAAAAAATTTCAGCAAGGATGGTTTCAATCAAAGGTCAATCAAAGGAACCCCTGTAAGGTCAGTTTCGATCAAAGGAACTTCAACAAGAATAGTTTGATCAAAAAAACTTTGGTTTTAAACAAAAAAACTTTGGCTCCAAATAAAGAAACCTCAGTAAGGTCAGTTCTGATCAAAAGAACTTCAGTAAGGATGGTTCCGATCAAAAAAACTCTTATAAGGTCAGTTTTGATCGAAAAAACTTCGACAAGAATGGTTTCGATTAAAGGAACCCCTGTAAGATCAGTTCTGATCAAAAAAACTTCAACAAGAACAGTTTTGATCCAAAAAATTTTGGTTCTAAACAAATAAACTTTGGTTTCGAATAAAGAAACCTCAGTAAGGTTAGTTTCAATCAAAGAAACTTTAGCAAGGATGGTTTCGATCAGAGAAATTTTGATTCCGAACAAAAAAATTTTAGTTCCGAATAAAGAAACCTCAGTAAGATCAGTTCTGATCAAAGAAACTTCAACAAAGATGATTTTGATTAAAGAGACCCTTGTAAAGTCAATTTCAATCAAAGAAACTTCAATAATATTGCGATATCACTTGCTCTGATATCACTTGTTGCGGATCTGGTACCACCCATTGCAGCAGAAAGAAAGAAGAAATAAAAATAAGAACACAATCAAGTACATGGAATAGCCCAAGTGCTACTTCTACGGAACATGCAAGCTTCTCTATAAAAAAAAAAAATATAAGAGGAGATCCTCATACTCTCAATTCTCAATACACAAATTTCTCTCAACTAGAAGCTATCCTCACAAAAGCTCTCTCAAATCTCTCAAGGAGATCCTCTCATAAGCCTGCCAATACTAGGATCCTCGACACCTCTGGATGCTTTCTATGGAGCAAACCGCCACATCATGCCTTTGCAGCTGCTCTACCTGACGCTTTGCTATATCTCGATGCTCTGCTTGCATCTGCTCTGCCTGCTGCACATCTTTGGCACTCACCAAACATTCTCCCAATGGCTTCCAAGGCCCCTGATGGCTTCTTACTGCTCAGCTTCTGCCTGCTCCAAGGTCTCTGCTGACTGCTACCATCGAGCTGCTCTCTGTTTCGCCCATAGAATTTTAAAGGCCCCAAAAGTCAGACTGTATCGGAATCAGACTCCAGATCGGACTCCATAAACATCTGAACCGTTCGATCTATGACGTAAGCCTTCTTAGCTGCTTGATCACACCCGATCAAGCTTTCCAGCCTTTAGATCGAGATCGAAACCTTCCCTGGCCATTGGATCACCTTCTAGATCAATGCTTGTCCGTCTGATCGCACCATCACCTTAAGAAATGCTGGGAAATGTTCTCTGATCCACCATGGACCGCGAGAACCATAAAGGAAACGACCACTCGCTCCATTCCTCCTATGGATCGACGGTCTTTGATGGACTGCATGAAGAGCTGCGGGCCGCACTTGGGTCGGGTCCACCATCGGCCCACATGCACCCGCGCTGTTGGGCCTGGCCTGCTCCGTTGCTGGCCTGCACTATCTGTGGGCCCCCTTCTGTAGACTAACCTTCTCTCGCACGTATTTCTTCCGTCTGAACTCCATTTGGACTATTCTTGAGCTTGTTGAACTCCATTCGTCATCTTAGACCTCGTTTCGAGCTTATTATGGACCGAATCTTAAAGTATTTTTCTCAACAATCTTCATCTCGACTCAATATTCAGTCTCCTTCTAACTTTGAGAGCTTTTGGATCTTTTCGCCCCCATGTCCTGGGACAATATCTACTGATAATGGATAGGCAACATGAGAGTTGAGGTAGACTGCTCGATCCCATCTCTATCGTATGTTGTGCTTCTCCTAACCTAAAATCTGTTCGAGATAGTATCCTGTGGCAATAGAAACTTCACCTTGTGATATTGCCTCTCATCCTCTTGAGTCTTGTATCTCGTGCCTAATCCATCTCCATATGGAGCTCCATCTCGCTCTGGATTCTCCTTGGCTCCTAAAGCTCTATCTTATATTGGGCTCTCCATCAGATAGTAATGTCTTCTCATCCTCTTCTTCCCTCCAATATCACTTTATCGTCGTGCAAAATCTTTAGGATTCCTGCATCAGCTCTCCACCTGTAGTCGATCGAATCCAGTCTGCTCAATGAGATAAGATTTCTTCTAAAATCGGATATGTATCGAATCTCCCCTAATCTCCTCACTGTACATCATGTATCCTACAGCTGACTGTTTCGATTCCCCTGATTGCTCAGCTCAATTGATTCGGCAAATGAACAATATCCTCTCTGCTCTCTAGGGAGTCAAACAGCTCATCTCAGCAACATACATGATAGATGCATGTAGAATCTAAAATCTACTGCTGAAAAAAATAGATACCTCATCAAATATCATCAGAACATCATCCTCTGACTCGCTACTGACCGTCGCTACAGTAGCCCTCATCCGATCTCTTCGTTGTGGATAATCTCTGGCTAGATGCCCCAACTCATCACATCAAAAGTATATGATCTTGCTCAAGTCCCTCATCTTGGACTTGGACCATCTTTGTTACGATCTCCTGTCACTCCATCTGCTGCCATCTGTCCCTCTAGAAACTGCCAAAGCTGAGCTGCTGCCACCTGAGCTCAAAGCTGGATTCTTCCTCCTAAGAACCTCATTCTGAAGAATCTCCGTGGTGACCTTATCTATCTTGATGGTGCTCTTTCCCACTAAAGAACAGTCATCAAGGCTTATACAAAGAAGGAAGCGATGCTAGCAAGACCAACACCCTAGTCTTCTCCTTAATTTTTTTGCCAACACTGAGAAGGTCGGTGAGGATTCTCTAGAAGTGGCTGAGATGCTTATGCACGCTCTATCCCTCAATCATCTGCAGTTGGTAGAACTGCCTCCAAAGAAAGAGAGTATTGGCAAGAGATTTCGCAATGTAAAACTCTTTGAGCTTCGATCACATCATCATCGAAGAAGTCTCGCCGAGCACATGGATCACCACCTCATCCGCTAGGTACAAAATGATCATACTCACCACCTGCATCTGAAGCCACCTTTAATCTTGCACCTCCATGGTAGTCAGCTTTCCTCGTACAAAAAGCATCAATAAATCTTTGCAAGATGGGCACGCCCTTCACCCTAACTTGCCACAAGAAGAAATTGCTCTTTCACCAAATCTATTGATCTCCACCTTGATTGAGCTTGTCTTCTGCATCTTCAATCTTGATCACCATTGCCGCAATCTGCACCTGATACTAATCCGGCTCTGATATCAATTATTACGATATTACTTGCTCTGATACCACTTATTATGGATTCAGTACCATCCATTGCAGTAGGGAGAAAGAAGAAATAAAAATAAGAACACATAATCAAGTATGTAGAATAGTCCAAGTACTACTTTCACGAGACATGCAAGCTTTACTATGAAAGAAAAATAAGTATAAGAGGAGATCTTGACACTCTCAACTCTCAATACACAAATCTCTTTCAACTAGAAGCTATCCTCATAAAAGCTCTCTCAAATCCCTCAAGGAGACCATCTCACAGGCCTGTCAGTACCAGGATCTTCGATACCCTGGATGCTTTTTGTAGAATAAACTGCTATATCATACCTCTACAGCTGCTCTATTTGATGCTCTACTCTATCTCGATGCTCTACCTGCATCTGCTCTGTTTGCTGCACACCCTTAGCATCTATCAGACATTCTCCTGATGGCTGCCAAGGCCCCTCATGGCTTTCTTTGCTACTCAGCCTCTGCCTGCTCTAAGGTCTCTGTCGATTGCTACCACCAAGCTACGCTTTGTTTCGCCCATAGGATTTTAAAGGCATCAAAAATCGGACTATCGGAATCAGACTCTAGATTGGACTCCATAAACGTCTGAACCATCTGATCCATGTCACAAGCCTTCTCAGATGCTTGATCGTGCCCGATCAAGCTTCCCAACCTTCAGATCAAGATCGAAACCTTCTCTGGCCGTTGGATCACCTCTTGGATCGATGCTCATCCATCCGATCGCACCATCACCTTAAGAAATATAGGGAAATGTTCTCCGATCCACCAAGGATCGTGAGAACCATAAGGGAAACGATCGTCCGATCCATTCCTCCTCCCATGGATCGACGGTCTTTGATGGACCGCATGAAGAGCTACGGGCTGCGCCTGGGTCGGGTCCACTGCTGGTCCTCACATGCCCGTGTGGTTGGGCCTGGCCCACTCCGCTATCGGCTTACGCTGCTCGTGGGCCGTACCTTCTATTTTGGCCTTCTCTCGCACGTATCTCTTCCGTATAGACTCCGTTTGGACTGTTCTTAGGCTTGTTGGACTCCATTCATCATCCTAAACCTCATTCTGAGCTTATTGTGGATCGAATCTTGA
>KE504718.1:1199611-1214411 GCA_000441515.1 Elaeis oleifera | reverse complement strand
AATTTTAAGTCATCCTGAGCATCAAGGATTAAAAGGATAAATTATACGATAACTATATGTCAGTAGGTTCTGAGTGTTGCTTTGCATACATTCAGCCTATCCGGACGTTGGATACCATTACTAGATGATTACTTCAATTAGAACAGAAATCTATTCCCATGCTATCAACTTAGGTTCGAACCTATGGGGTCACATACATTAGAAATTTTCTCTGATCAATTGACAGATCGATGATTGAGAATCATTTGAGGATAAAATCATCAATACGATTGATGATCAATCCTGTACAATAGTTGCAATGAATTAATTTGCTAAATATTAATGAAATTCAAGAAGATTGATCAGCAATTAGATCGTTAATTAACTCAATTTGATTGAGCATTAAAGTCTGGATCAAGTATAATTGAATTGGATTCAATTAGGTCAAATCCGATTAGGTTATGAGATGACCTAATAGCTAAGGAAGAATTAATCCTGATTTGATCAGGATTATGGCTCAGTTAATTCTCTGATTTGATCAAGATTAATTGAGGCTATAGAAACCTAACTAGATTAGGTTCATCATGACTTATTTGAGTTTAATTGGATTGGTTTGGATGAAACCTAAGTAAGGACCAAATTGGCTAAATCCTAGAGTCCAATGAGATTGGACTACCTCCTTTGCGCCACTCTCCTTTCTTCATGCCATGTTCTCTTCGCTAAATCTGATTTAGCATGAGAAATCCAGTAGCCAATGCCCTATGTAGTCACCCACAACTAATAAGATCAGGTTGGTTTTAGATTAAATTCAAAAGGTTTGAATTTAACTAAAACCTTATCCTATCCACCCCTTGCCGTCGGTCCCCTGTGAAATATTTGTTTTGTGCGACAAAGGGAACAGCTTCCAAAAGTTTTTCCATGCCCAAAATCCTTCTTCGGCCATCTCCTTGATTTGAGTTTGGATGGGGATAAGGATGGTTAGTTTGAATTCTAAGGAAGTTGGAATTCGAATTTGAACAAGCCTTATCACATCCCAACTCCCTTTGTTCAGCAACCATAAAATGTTTATGGTTTTGTGTTCCAAGAGGATCTAATTTTTTTTTACTATGAGAGACTAAGAAAGAGAGGAGCTGAACCTCTCTTAGGGGTGTGAAGATTTGGGGTGGGCATTGTCATTTTGTCATAAACATTGGAGGAGATCCAACTCTTTTTTGGATGAGAGACCTAGAATTGTTCTAGAATTTTTGGATGAGAGAAAATACTAGAGAGAAGAGAGTTCTCCTCTGATTTTTTTCTCTACCATCTAGCATCTTTTTGATCCATCTTTGACATCGAAAAGATCCAAGACGATCGAAGAAGAGGATCAAATCAGATCTGCCATCAGAAATCATCTATGCGAGCTAGCACTCCCGCAGAAGGCTGATCGGTTCGAGGACTTCGTGTGGACGATCCATAGAGGTCAGACACCTTGTACGACTGTGAGCAACTAGTAGAGCCTCTAATCCACGAGTTTCAATTACAGTGTTCATCTATCCACGCTCAGGTATAGGGTTCAGAACCCTAGTATCTTAGATATGATCTACTCCTTGTACTGATTTTTTCACATGCTTGTTGATTTTAAATTCAGATTTTCTATGCATTGTATATTATATCATAGATCATTCTGTAGGTGTTTTAAGATCTGATCTTATGCATGTGTTTGTAGATTAAAATATTTAATCTAGCTTTATTCTGCTATAAAATTTTTGAAATACATGCATGAAATCCTACACTTTTCAATAGTGGTATCAGAGCACTAGGTTCTTTATGATATATATATATATACATAGTTTAAAATCTAATTTTATATTGAAGCATGTGATGTTTATTTCGATGTTTATTATCTAATTTTGATGTGATAAAAATATAATAATCAGATATGAAATAATTTATATTAGATTTAAATTAATTTGATTAAATGATTTGAGTAGTGTAGTAGTCCGATTGAGTAGATTGTTATGGCTGTCCAGTCATAGGAGAAAATAAGATTTCATGACCCTCTCTTTCGATTCGATAGGGTTCTCATATGACATGTAGGGGTGCCCTTTTATCTATGAAGATGAACGATGAAAAGATATGACATCTAATCTTATAATTAAAATTATTTTAATCATTGATATGCAAAATAATTTTGAAAATTAAGTAATCTGTTTCTATTCTGTCGAACTAAGCTGACTTAGTCTTGTTTGAGTCGACTCAATTCGAAAGTTTGTCGATCTAGTCCTTGTTTGGGTCGACCCGATGTCCTGGTGAGTCGGCTTAGTTCTTTCTGAGTCGACCTACTTTGGTGAGTCGGCTCAATCCAGGGATGAGCCAACTCAATCATTCAGAGCTACTATTTTGTGCATATATTTACTTATAAAATATTTTATAAAATTTGAAACTATTTTTAAATATCGAACTCTAACTCATATCAGCCTTAAACTTAATTAAGAATTAAGTTGAACCTATTAGATCTAGAATTATGAATTAAAGATCTAATATCATTCGTATAAAATATGGAGAGATGGGTTTATGGGTTAGCTGGATCAGGTCCTCTTAATTGGATTAGATCCTAGGATTAGAATCAAAGAATTAAATGGACTAAATAGAGAAATTGATTAAGTCTTACCAAAAGTTGAATTAGATTAAATCAAGATTCTTTTGAGCCAATATAATAGTTGTAATTGGTCGAGTCCATATCTTTGATTATACTAAAATAGATTTTGATCTCTAGCTCAGCGGTCGAACCAATCTATAAGTCAATTAAATAAAACTGAATAACTAGTTGGTGTCTAAGATAAGTTTGGCAGTCTTGATCGGTGGTCATTAATTGAGAGCTACTCGCATAGATTGAGTCTATGATGAGTTAATGGCATATCCCTCTCATCGATCTCACTTAACTAGTCAATATGGTGAATTATGTTTCGATCAGATCGCTTAATGATTAGGATTGATCCATACTTACTAGAAATCAGTTTGACTGATTTAAGTACCCCTAGTTCGACTTGTCTTAGTCCTCATCATGATTTGGTAAAGTCAGTGAGAGGATTGATGACTTGTCAGATGGATCGGTTTGTTTTAGTTCATCATGATCTGACTTGATGAAGTCAGTGAAAGAATTATGATTAGCTGGTCTGTATCTTTAATTTATTAAATTATGTTAATCAAATTTTTGAATTATTAGGTCCATAAAATGAATTGATTATAGGGATAACTAGATCATTACCTCCTATTAAGGTGAATGGTAATGGATCCATTATTTCAGATTGATATTGTAGACACCTTACGTCTGGTGTTTCTTTGAATGATGGAATTATCATTCATTATATGATGACTCTGCTGTACTATCTGATGAATGGTTGGGTTGGCTGAGTCATACTCGAATCTAATCATTCATTAATTAGAATCACTGAGTAGGTTCATGTTAATAGTTGGATCTAACCGAGACTTTCAGTAGAGGCTCTTAGCCTATTGAATAAATTTGGGATGAAACTAAAACTAAAAATTGTTTGAAGAAATAATTAGTTGAAAACCTACCATAGATGCATATGGATTGATCGAGCCATACTCAGATCCGTATGCAGTCTGTGTGGATTTTAGTACTCATTAAAAAATTAAGATAATTCTTCAAATTAGAGGTAGAGGCTACCAATCGTATCAAATAATGAAAGAATTTTAGACTAAAGTTCATATCTTTAGGCTTTATTAATTTATTTACTAATTAGATCTATATTTTATTTTTAGAAATGGCCAGTATCATGTCGCTTCACTGATCACTGCTTGACAGTGATGAGCTTATTGGATCTAACTTCAATAGCCAGTACCAAAAGTTGAATATTGAACTTGAGTCCAATCTAGCTGAGAAGTCTAAGACTGAATCAAGTCAGGGAGACTATGACCCAAATAGGCTAAAGAGAAATAAGCAATTAGTTGCTGGTCAAGATGTTTATATGATAACACCTTGTAACTTCTCTATATGTAACACCACTATCTAAGTATTAGATACCAAAAGTTCAGTTCACATTTGCAATTCATTGTAAGAATTTCAAGTTAGTAAAAAATTTGAGAACGATGAGAGATTTCTGAATGTGGGAGATGAAAGTCAAGTTTCAATCCTGGCTTTAGGAGTCGTCGAGCTTGTTTCAAATCCTATAGTATCATTTTGAGTGATTGTCACTATTGTCCATCTTTCTTGATAAATATAATCTCTATTGATCTTTTGGCCAAAGATGGTTATAGTTTATCAATAAAAATAATTATTGTGATATCATTATGAATGATATTACAATAATGTGAGGACAATTAAGAAATGGCATCTATATTTTATCGCAGTCTATGAGTGTAATGTACATTCCAAATAAACGTTCTAAGTTAGATGATATCATGGATGCCTATCTTTGGCATTATAGGCTCAGTCATATTAATAAGAATAGGCTAAACAGGTTAGCTCAGGAGGGTATCCTAAATATTAATGATTGTGAATCATTACCGACCTGTGAGTCTTGTCTTCTTGGAAAGATGACTAAGTCACTTTTTACTGAAAAAGATGAACGAGCCAGTGAAGTTCTAGGTTTAATATATAGTGATGTATATGGACCTATGAACATTAGTGCTAGAGGAGGATATAGTTATTTCATTACGTTCACAGACGACCTATCTAGGTATGCGTATGTCTACTTGATGGAACATAAGTCTGAATCGTTTGAAATATTCAAATAATTTCGTAATGAAGTAGAGAAATAAACTGAAAAAAGTATTAAAATTCTTCGATCTGATCGAGGTGGTGAATACCTTTTCAGTGAATTTCTGACATATCTAAGAGAGAATGATATTCTCTCATAATGGACTCTTTGATGAGATTTATAAGTCTATCGATCTCTTTTGGGGATATGCACTTGAGATAGCCTATTTGTACTTAATAATATTTCGAGCAAGTCAGTTAGTAAAATATTATATGAGATATGGTTAGAGCATAGGCCAAACCTCTTTTATCTTAAGATTTGAGGATATCCAACTTATGTCAAACGATTACAGACTAACAAATTTGAACTTAGGTCTGATAAGTATTATTTGTAGGGTATCCTAAGGAATAAGGAGATATTACTTTTATCTTTCTACTGAACAAAGATATTATCAGCAGTAAGGCACATTTTTTGAAAAAGAAGTTTCTTAGTGAAGAACAAGTGCCTCTAAAGTCGAGCTTGACGAAGTTTGATAGGTAGAAGAACTGACACCAGTGACTGAACCTGAATTAGATTTGATTATATCAAACCTGGAGCCCAATATAGAACCACCCTTAAGGTGATCCGATAGAGTACCGCATCAGCCGGATAGATACTATGATTTTTTGATCCGACATGATGATCCTGTTGAGCTCGATGAGAACAATGAGGATTTGATCGTCTATATGGATGCGATGCAGAGGTCCGACTTTGAGAAATGGCTTGAAGTCATGAAGTCCGAAATAGAGTCCATGAAGATCAACGATATATAGACATTAGTTGATCCACCTGAAGGGATAAAATCCATAGGGTGTAAATAGGCCTTCAAAAGGAAAGAGGTGCAGATGGGAAGGTGGAGATTTGTAAAGTCCGTCTGGTTGTCAAAGAATATCGTCAGCATTATGGTATTGATTGTGATGAGACATTCTCTCTTGTGGCAATACTTAGATCCATTCGGATCATACTTGCGATAGCAGCATACTTGGACTATAAAGTCGGACAAATGAATGTGAAGACAGCTTTTCTAAATGGAGAGCTGAACGAAGAGATGTACATGATACAACTTGAAGGATTCACATCTACAGACAAATCCAAGGTGTGCAAGCTTCAGAGATCCATTTATAGATTGAAGCAGGTATCTCAAAGTTGAAACATAGATTTTGATAAGGTGATCAAAATGTATGGTTCGTTAAGAATGGAGAGGAACCCTGGATACACAAATGGGTTAATAGTTCCGTGGTTGTATTTTTATTTTGTATGTGAATGATATTCTCTTAATAAAAATTATGTCCTTCATTATAGAAATAAAAGTATGATTGTCATTACAATTCTCTATGAAAGATCTGAGAGAAGCAGCCTACATCCTAGGGATGAAGATCTATAGAGATAGATCTAAGAGGCTACTTAAGCTCTTCCAATCTACATACATAGATACCATGCTGAAATTGTTCATTATAAAAATTTCAAGAAAGACTATTTTCGATAGACCATGAAATTTTCTCTTGAAGAAGGATTGTCCGACAACCCCTCAAGAGAGAACGTATGAGTAGAATTCTATATACCTCGACAGTGGATTCTATAATGTGCACTATGACATGTACGAGATCGGATGTGGCATACTCACTAGGAGAAGTGAGCAGATACTAATCAGATCCAGATAAGAACCATTAGAAGGTTGCAAAATCCATCCTTAAGTATTTAAGAATACAAAGATCGGTGACTCGTTTATGGAGAATCTGACATGAAACTCGTGGGATACACTAATTTCAATTTTCAGTCAGATCGTGACAATAGCAAGAGCATGTCAGGATACATATTTATCCTAAATGATGGAGCAGTCTACTAAAAAGTTTCAAGTAGTACACTATGGCCGACTCAATATGCGAGGCAGAGTACATCGCGGCATCGGATGCTGCAAAAAAGCTGTGTAGTTGAGAAAGTTCATCAGTGAGCTTGGAGTGGCATCCTCCATTGATGGTCTAGTTCTGCTCTACTGCAACAGTACTGAAGTCATAGCTCAAGCAAAGGAGTCGAAGGTATATTAACAAACGAAGCATATTCTACGTTGCTACCATCTTATCTGGGAGATCGTGGATCGAGGTGACGTCGAGCTTCAGAAGATCGACGGAAAGATGAATCTGACCGACCCATTCACTAAAGTCCTTACGGTCAAGGAGTTCGAAGATCATAAATCGAAGATGGGTATACGATACTGTACCGATTGATTTTAGTCCAAATGGGAGTTGTTGAAAATTATATTCCAAAGCTAATTATCAATCTGTTGATGATTGTGCTAATTGATGTAATTGTATATGAATTAATTATTATTAAAATATTATTTGATAGTTTTTCATCATAAGCTTATATATCTTCTATATCGAACTTCTGTGTTATGATAAAAATCTTTAGGACTATTTTAAATCAATAAAGAAAATTTATCGTTTAGTTCTTAAATGAGTTCATGACCAAATGATATGCTATTACTAGGACAATAGTTATGTCAAGTGTAGATCGTTATGCATCATATGAGTTGGTTGTCCTCTTAATCAAAGAGCGTAGAGACACTAGTATGGCATACAGATAAAATATAGGAGTATATTTTACTGAACATGACCTATTTTGGAATACTCTGTTGTCAAGAGTTACTCCAAAGGGATATGGATATAAGTGTCCCTCCGATCTGAAATCACCACAGTGACTTGCAAGCAACTTACTGTGCTTTGGTACTGGACTACCTGAATTTTTAATTCAGGATCGAAAGATTTCTAGGCACAGTCAATTACTTGTGAAGTCGATGTGTAAGTCAAGATGGGATGGACCACTCCAAAAAATTAGAGAGAATGCTTTGTGTTTCAATTTAGTAAGACCTTGATCATGATAATCCTTGTGAGGAGTCACAGAATTTATTAGGTTGAGATATATAATGGATGTATTGTTAAGAGTTGACAGTTTAAACTCTAAGTCATCCTGAGCATCAAAGGTCAAAGGGATGAATCATACAGTAACCACATGCCAGTAGGTTCTAAGTGTTGCTTTGCATATATTCGGCCTATCCGGACGTCTGGTACCATTGCTAGATGGTTCCTTCGATTGGTATAGAAATTTATTCCTGTACTACCAACTTAGATTTAAACCTATGGGGTCACACATATTATAATTTTTCTCCGATCAATTGGTAGATCGATGATTGAGAATCATTTGAGGATAAAATTGTCAATATGATTGATGATCAATCCTGTGCAATAGTTGCAATAAATTAATTTGTTAAATATTAATGAAATTCAAAAAATTGGTTAACGATTAGATCATTAATTAACTCAATTTGATTGAGCATTAAAGTCTGGATCAAGTATAATTGAATTGGATTCAATTAGGTCAAACCTGATTAGGCTGTGAGATGACCTAATTGTTAGGAGAGAATTAATCCTAATTTGATTAGGATTATGGCTCAGTTAATTCTCTGATTTAATCATGATTAATTGAGGCTATAGAAACCTAATTAGATTAGGTTCATTGTGATTTATTTGGGTTTAATTGGATTGGATTTGGATAAAACCTAATTAAGGACCAAATTGGCTAAATCTTAGAGTCCAATGAGATTGGACTACCTCTCTTGCACCACTCTCCTTTCTTCAGGTCATGCTCTCTTCGCTAAATCTGATTTAGTGTGAGAAATCCAGTAGCCAACACCCCATGTAGTCACCCACAATTGATAAGATCAGGTTGGCTTTAGATTAAATTCAAAAGGTTTGAATTTAACTAAAACCTTATCCTATCCACCCTTTGCCGTCGGCCCCCTTGTGAAACTTTTTCTTTGTGCGACAAAGGCAACAGCTTCTGAAAGCTTTTCCATGCCCAAAATCCTTCTTCGGCCCTCTCCTTGATCTATGTTTGTATGGGGATAAGGACAATTTAGTTTAAATTCTAAGGAAGTTGGAATTCGAATTTGAACAAGGCTTATCACATCCCAACTCCCTTTGTTTGGCAACCATAAAATGTTTATGGTTTTCTGCGCCAAGAGGCTCTAATTTTTTTACTATGAGAGAGCTGAGAAAGAGAGGAGCCGAACCTCTCTTAGGGGCGTGAGGACCTGGGGTGGGCGCTATCATTTTGTCGTGAGCATTGGAGAAGATCCAACTCTTCTTTTGGTGAGAGATCTAGAATTGTTCTAGGATTTTTGTGTGAGAAAAATACTAGAGAGAAGAGAGTCCTTCTCTAATTTTTTTTCTACCATCCAGTATCTCCTGTGATCCATCTTCGATATCGAAAAGGTCCGAGACAATCGAAGAAGAGGATCAAATCAGATCTGCCATCAGAAGTCGTCTACGTGAGCTAGCACTCCCGCGGAAGACTGATCAGTTCGAGGACTTCGTGTGGATGATCCATCAAGGCCGGACATCTTGTGTGACTGTGAGTGACCAGTAAAGCCTCTGATCTATGAGTTTCAGTTGTGGTGTTCATCTATCCGCGCTCAGATATAGGGTTCGAAATCTTAATAGCTGTAGATATGATCTACTCTTTATGCTGATTTTTTCACATGCTTGCTGATTTTAAATTCAAATTTTTTATGCATTGTATATCATGTCATAGATCCTTCTATAGGTGTTTTAAGATATGATCTTATGTATATATTTATCGATTAAAAAATTTAATCTAGCTTTATTCTATTGCAAAATTTTTGAAATGCATGCATGAAATCCTATGCTTTCCAACAGCTTGACTATTGACCAGCATGTCATCTACATATACCTCTATATTGCAGTCGATTTGATCTTTGAAGATCTTGTTCACCAACTGTTGGTAGGTAACTCTTGTATTTTTTAAGCCAAAGTGCATCACCCTGTAATAAAAAAACCCATGGTCAGTAATAAAGACTACTTTCTCTTCATCTTCAGGTGCCATCCGGATCTGATTATAATCGGAGAAGGCATCCATGAAGATGAGGAGCTTATGTCCTGAAGTTGCATCCACCGGTTGGTTGATCCAAGGTAACAAGTTGCTGTCCTTGGGACAGATTTTATTCAAGTCGATGAAATTGATGCACATGCACCACTTCCCATTTGCCTTCTTGATCAAGATGATGTTCGCCAATCAGTCTAGGTATATTGGTTCTCTAATGAAGCCAGCCTTGACTAGCTTGTCCACCTTCTCGGCTATAGCCTTCTGGTACTCTGGAGCGAAGCTTTGCTTCTTTTACTTCACCGGATGATAGGTTGGATCCACTTTCAGGTAGTGGGATATCACTTTTGGATCTATGCCAGACATGTCTGCGGTCGATCAAGCAAAGAGATCCGTATTTTTCTGCAAAAGAGTGGTTAGTCGATCTTTTGTTATTTTATCTAGATGTGAGCCGATCTTCACCGTCTGATGCAAATTCTCTTTCCTCAGTGGGACCTTCAGGACGTCCTCAAATGGCTGGGCACGCTCCTCGATCAGATCATCCTGGGCATCCTACCCTATTAGAAGTTCGGATTGGGCCTCTGCTCGAAGCTTGACAGTAAAACATTGTCGAGCCATAGTCTGGTTGCCTCGAATTTAATCTATTTCATTCTTTATTGAAAATTTCATCATCAAATAATAGTTCGACACTACGGCCTTTAAAGTCCATAAACTCAGGCGGCCAAGGATTGCATTGTAGGCTGAAGAAAATTTAACCATGAGGAAGTCAACTTGGATCGTCGTTCGTTGAGGTGGGGTACATATTATGATAGGCAGCCTAATTATCCCCTCCAAAATCATCAAACTTTACGAGAAATTTCGAATTGAGATATCGAATCTACTTAATTGATCCGGAGCAAATCCCATTTGGAAGAAGACAGAAAAATATAAAACATCGATCAAGTTTTCATTATCAATAAATATACGGTGTACATTATAGTTAGCAATATTTGTAGTTATAACTACCGCATCATTATACGGAGCTTGCACACCCTCTGCATCTTGCTCATGAAGATAATGGCATCCTTAAGCCCATCCTCGAGCCTTGACGCCTCGACCTCTTCACCCCAACAACCCCCCAGTTATCACGTGGATTTCTCCCCTCAGGGGTTGATCTTCTGCTATTGCCTGTCCCCCTACCTCTTGTCTCTCTGACTGTACTGGTGCCGGCTGTGGCTAACGTAAAGAGAGTGGCTACTGAGGCAAAGGAAGTGGTTGCTGAGCCCTCGATGGAGGTCGACGTGGAGGTGCTTTCCTCCGGATAAAGCAGTCCAACCTCCTTTACCGAATGAACCTCTCAATCTCGTCTTGGAGTTGGAGATAATCTTTAGTATCATGATCGTAGTCACGATGATAGAAATAGTACTTATTTGGATCGTGACGCTCAGGCTTTGTCCGCATCCTCGAAGGCTGAGGCAGCTCGGCTTGCCCTCCATCAGTATCTCCCCCCTAGAGGTATTCAGAGGTGTATAATTAGTGTACTGCCTCTGAGATGAATTATTCCTTCATCCCCCGGGAGGGGACCTGTTCCATTGATTCCTTGGTGGAGATCGGGTCCGACAATGGGGGGAGTCTTGAAATTTGGGCGACCTTCTCCAAGGCCCCTAGTGTTCGAAGGAGGAATAGGGCTTTATTTTTCCAGCTAGGGGCTCGGATGGAACCCCATGCTTCTCCCAAGCTTCATCAACACGTGCGTATTTCTTCACATTCAGTATATCCTCAAAGTCTCATGGATATGTCTTCTTTAGAGAATAAAGAAGGGCATTTCTCTGAAGCCCTCCCTGGAAGGCTATCATTGCGACTAACTGATCCAAGTCACGAACTTCTAGTGCAGCAGTGTTGAAGTGGGTTGTATACTCCTAGATTCGACTCATCCTCCCTCTGTTTAATAGGTACTAGAGAGGAGGACAGCCGATGTTGCCTCTTACTTATAGCAAAATGGGCAACAAACATCCGGCTCATTTGATCAAAGGAATGAATAGAGCTGGACTTCAGACTGGAATATTAATCTCGAGCCACTTTGCTTAAAGTAGATGGAAAGGTCCGGTACAAGATTGTATCACTAACCTCTTACAGCAACATGAGAGTTCTAAAACTCCCCAGATGGTCAGTCGGGTCCATCGACCCATCGTAGGCTTCCAGGTGCGACATCTTGAACTCTACCGGTAAGGGTTCCCGTAAGATCTTCATGGTGAAAGGGGGTTGATGCGAAAATCAGAAGTATCAGCCTACTTCAGGGCTTGATGCTGCAAGGCCTCAATTTTGCAATTCATCTCCTAGAGCTAGCGGTCTATTCTTTCATCACGGATAGGGCTGGCAAAATATGACCCGATCCATATTCGACCCGCCATAATAGATTTGGATTTAGGCTAAATGGATTTGGGTCATAAATGGATCAACTCGTTTAATCCGTTTAATAAGTAGGTCGGATTTGGATTTTAGATATCTGACATGTTTAACCCGTTTAATTCGTTTAATATTCAGTTCGGGTTGAGTCAGATAACTCATTTAACCTGTTTAACCTGTTTAACCTATTTTTGACCCATTTAACCTGACCTGTTTCACTTGTTTAACCCATTTAAGATCCGTTTAACCTATTTAAAACTTATTTAACCTGTTTCTGACCCATTTAACCTGACCTGTTTAACCAGTTTAACCTAATTTGACTTATTTAATAAACGGATTAAACGGATCAAGTTGGGTTACCTGTTTAATAAACAGATTGGGTTTAGATTTAAATTTTTGACCTGTTTAATAAACAGATTGGATTTGGGTTGATGATTTTCTGACCCGACCCGTTTATGACCCGACCCATTTATGACCCGACCCGACCTGATTGCCACCCCTAATCATGGACCACAGGCGCATCTGTCCGAGAGATTGGTGACTGTCCCGGGATCGAATCTGTCCCAGATTGAGGAGTAGGTGAGCATCTCCTACGATCAGGACTCTGGGGCTGACTCTGCCTAGTCTGCCTTTCTCGATCCGAACTCTGCTGAGAGGACTGAGGAGAGATGTGAGAGGGTGGCGACTGCACCTACCCAAGCTGCTGAATAGCATCGACCGCTGCCGTCAGTGCCCGAACCTAGTCGACCAATAAGGCAAATTGGTCTTGAGTAACACCTTGGGCCGGCTGTATTAGTGGCGGAAGGGCTGGTTGTTGTGATGCTGGTGTGTGGTTTTCTCCACACTGGTGGTGATTCGAGAGGCGGCAGATCGTCCTGATTGCCTGGAGGTGGTTTCTTTGCTGGCATGATGTGAAAAGGTTCGGCCCTTTTTTATCTGTTACTGCTGGTTCCGGCTGAAGTCAGAAGGTGAGCGATTGGGCCTTGCACAGGGATAATGGAGTGGCCTGCAAATAAGTCTGGACTGGTGGTTTTGCTCCGGCGAGGACCCTCCAACGCTTAAGTCAAGAATCAGAGAACAGCAGAAGCCGCATGTGATTCTATAAGATGGATTACCTACCTGAGTCCTCGAGGCTTTGGTTATTTATAGAGAATATGGTTGAACAACCATGGGAACGTGCAGTTACGAGATTGTTGGGCTGTTGGACGTGCCATTGTGGACGAGATATTCTAGCCTTTATCTGCTCCAACGAAATTATGGGGAGTTAATTACATCTGAGCTTATCCACTTAGGATGGATAGTTACTGCACGTATCAGAAAACTAGCTGACCGAGGTAATGGAGGAAGCTCATGTGCTATATGGGCCACACATCAGACTAGATATAAATAGTTTAGCTTTGTATATCTCAGCTCGATGTTTGGGTCGGCAATCACGAAGATAGCTCACTGATTTGAGATATCTATGATAGCACACTGATCCAAGATATCTATGGTACCACTGTAACACTATCAAATAATTAGGCTCGGCTGCATATTGTGTAAAGGGAATTGAATTAGTTCGATAGCATTGGATGGTTGAAACACTTCTTGATTTTTTCTTCTAAAAAAATGATCAGAAGATCCTTTTGCATCATTTTACAAAGACGATAAAAGAATGCTTCCAATCATTAAAGAAGAGTGATTATCTCCTTCAATCCCCACTGAGGCGAGCAATCATATCCTTCTTGATACCAGCTTGACCTTTCCTGTCATTGGAGAAATGGGTCATATTGAAATCCCCACAGAGCGCCCAAGCAGGGGAGAAGAATGTTCTCACAACCTGCAATTCGTTCCAAAAAAGAGGCCTCTGACGTCTAATATTTGGACCTTACACCATGGTTAGGCTCCATTTGCATTTCATTCCTGCATGACAACCCTCCAAATCCATTTACCCAGCAATGCCCAGTTCAAGTCCTTCAAATTAAATGAGAAAGCCTTTGTGCACCATATACGGTGCAATAAAATTAATGTGGCACACCGCCAAATTATATTGGAGTACGTAGCATACTTAATGATGAGAAAGATATTTAATATCATTTAATTTTTTTTCTTCAATTTTTAATGATAAAAGTATCTTTTTTCATAAAATAAAGAAGAAACAATATTATTATTTTCTGAGACCTTGTATGATTTTTCGTGAATATATATGATATCTTGAACTATATATATAACTTTCTGTATATTTATGACATCCTGAACAATATATATGGCTTTCTGATGTCTTGTATGAATTCGTATGAATATATATCACATCTTGAATAATATATATGACTTTCTGTGAATATACATGACATCCTAAATAATATATATAACTTTCTAATACCTTATATGACTTTCTGTGAATATATATATGACATCCTGAATAATATATGACTTTCTAAGAATATATATGATATCCTGAACAATATATATGACTTTCTAATTCTTATATAATTTTTATAAATATATATGACACCCTAAATAATATATATAATTTTTTATGAATATATATGATATCCTGAATAATATATATAATTTTTTGATGCCTTATATGACTTTCTAATAATCAATAGGAAGTCATATATATTGTTCTGGAGTCATCATATATATTGACAGAAAGTCATATAAGGCATTAGGAAGTCATATATATTATTCAGGATGTTATATATATTCACAGAAAGTCATATATATTATTCAAAATATCATATATATATTCACAGAAGGTCATATATATTATTTAAGATATCATATATATATATATATATATATATATATAT
>KE504718.1:1168287-1180385 GCA_000441515.1 Elaeis oleifera | reverse complement strand
GAGAGAGAGAGAGAGAGAGAGAGAGAGAGAGAGAGAGAGAGAGAGAGGGAAGGAGGGTGGAGGGGTGTGGAGACTAACCATGTATATCTAATATGACTTGGGATGACAATCTAGCATATTCACATGAAGGATCATCAGTAAATTCAGAAAATACTGCCCCAATGTCCCCATTGTCAACCTTTTTCAACAAGGCAAGTATTACTTGTTGTTAGATCAATCATATATTAGTCTAAACCATTGTTGAAATAATCTTTGTAAAGGTGAATTTGTTGAAGCTTCCCTAGATCAATGCTTTTGACAATTCTTTTGAAAATTACTTTGGACCCTACATTTCAAATAGAAAACTCTCAATCACCTAGATTGTATGCCTTCTCAAAGTCTACCTTACAGAGGATGCCTGGTTGACCATGAACTTGCAGTAATTTAGGGTTTCTTGCACGATCACAAAGCTGTCATGAATCTGTCTATTTTTGATAAAGGCAAACTGTTGCTCTCCTACAGGTTGAGGCAAGAGGAGTATTTTTTTACCAATTCATAAGGGAGACTGGTTGAAGTCCTTGACAATTTTTGCTATCCTCCAATACGCTGATGATATGATGATATTTTGCAGATCTACGCCTCTGAAGCTATTAGTAATAAAGATTGTTCTTGGGTTTGAAATCATTTCCGGCCTTGCCATCAATCTATCCAAGAGTGCTATGGTGACCCTAGGCAGAAACCCAGACCAAAATTTGATGACTACTCTGACCCTTAAAGCTAGATTATCAACTTACCCATTACCTATCTGGAATAACCTTTGGTAGATTGACTGCTAAACAAGGAATGGAGGTTTCTTATCAGGAAACTAGACATGTGGAAAGCAAATCTCCATCCTTCGCTGGTAGATGGACCATGCTCAATGCAGTGATGTAAGTGCTTCCCTCCTATTATATCTATTTTCATGATGCCTAAATGGTTACAAGGAGATTGACAGCTTGTGTAGATGTTCTCATAGAAGGGAACTAAATGTGCTGAAGTTTTATCTTGTTTAGATAACTGGAAAATTGTGTGAAAAGATAAAAGCAAAGGAAAGTTGGTAATAAGAAACCTCTACAACATCAATTTCACTCTATTAGCCAAATAGGGGTGGAGATTTCTTGGCAATGACGCTAAATATGAAGAAGACAGGTAGTCTGGAGTTAGTACAAGAAATTCAGCCAGAATCTTCCAGGAGAACATCTAGCTGTGGCTATGCCACATCTGGAGGGACATTATCCAAACACTACCGGCTTTTCATGGAACAGGACAAGGTTTGAAGTGGTGGATGGTAAAGACATGATGTTTTGGAGGATGTTACACTAGGTAACGGAACATTAATGTATGACTTTCCAAAATGATATGGCATGATTTTGAAGAAAGATGCATATCTCGCATGTCAATATAACAAAAGACTGAGAAAATGGAGCATCAAAGTTAAAAGTTAAGAGGACCCCTATGAAGAATCTTATCAGGAAATGCAAATCTTACTAATTCTCTAAATCAAGTGGTTTGAAATTCTGAAAAGATAGTTTCTGGAGAGGAAGGAGTTTAAGCAGCTTCAATTGCAGAGAGCTACACAATTTTGTAGAGAGGAAGGATTTTAACCAGGTTCAATGGCAGAGAGCCAGAGAGTTTTATTCCTTTGTCAATTATGATGGTCTTCTATCCCCTTTCTTACCTGCTCTCTGGAACACAGTAGCCTCCAAAAATTAAGGTGTGTATGGCTTCTTCTCCATGATAAGCTGAACACTAAGGTGAAGCTGATCAAGAAAGGCATGCAGGTCTCAAGTACTTCATCCTTTGTAACAACACTGAAGAGAGATAAACATCTTTTACTCCATTACCATTTTACCAAGGGAGTTTGATACTTTTTCTTGCAAAAGTTAAACATTACTCATGAACAGCTACTTTAAAATCCATGTGGACAATTTGGAGGGAAAAGCATATAGCCAAACATCGGATACTTGCATGAGATCTTCTGAATATGGCAATTTACTGTTATATGGAATGAAAGAAATCATAGAATTTTCATGCAGAAATGTTGTTATCTGAAGGATGTTACTAGGAAATCTGAAGAGATGCTTCTCTTCTGGACCAGCCTAGGGAATAGAAAAATTCTCAAATTTTCTAAATCTTTCTTCCCTAAATTTGTAATTAGAAGTAGGCTTTAGTTCCGTTGGCCTTCAGGGGCTTCTCTCAATCAGATTCTATTCTATGTTTCTAGCTTTAACAGTGTTTACTTTTGATATCTAACAAATCCAAGTGGGTTTTACCCTCTTTATTTAATTTAAAAAGAAATAAGAAGAGAAATATTTTAAAAAGCTTATATTTTATAATTTTGTTATTTCATTCATAATTTTGTTTATCCTATTGAGGAATTTGCCAGATTGTTTCAGAATGCCAAAGATGTGAATAAGCTGACCTCCTGTACTGACTTGTTCCTAAGTAAGAGCTAGTTCACATGCCAAAAAAATTGAAAAATTCTATAATGTTTGTCAAAAAAGACATCCATAGATTTTACAGTTGCTATGTAACATTGTATGACAGGCTTGAAATCACTGCCTGTTCAGTGACTTGCTAATTAGATATCATAGGCACCATATAATTGTGATTAGCAATCCAACTTGCATGTGTTTGGTGCTAGTCCTATGAACTTCAACTTTTTATTGGAGTTGGTTTTGTGAATCTTGATTCTCCATTCATTATTAGATAAAACCATGTCCTTGGCCACAATGTGCTTCTTGATGCAAGGAGGAACAATTCCTACCATACCATGTTATATGGCACAAATTGGTATTAACGTCATGTTGTATGACACAAACACCATATATCATGTATTGGTTGTTACTATATTCTAATGCATGCTATAACATTGAGGTTCGCCGAACTAATACTGGAGGGTGTATCGTTTAGCAACCGTTTCAGTATTGTATGGACTTATAATGCACCATTCCAAGAGCATTTTGAGCTCATTTTTTATTTCAAATTTTGAACTAAAGTAGGCAAATGATTTATCGGTTGCAAATAAAAGAAAGGGTTTCGATGCTTTGTTCCCTTTCTCCCCTATTCCATAGAGGATGGAGAGGGAGAGAGGAGAAGAGAGAGGGGGGTGGGGGGAGAGAGGGAGAGAGGAAAAAAAAGAGAGAGAGAAAGGGAGGGAGAGGGAGGAAGGAAGGGGAGAAAGGAAGAAGAGGGAGGAGAGAGAGACAGAGAGAGGGAGAGGCTATTGTCCAGAGAGATAGAAGGAGAGAGTGGGAGATAGAGAGAGAGACCTACCTAGGACTTCGGTGACCTTGTCAGTCACAACGGCATCGTTGTTCGGCATTGTCAAGCACCAGAGATGCAAACTAGGATTTAGGCATCAAGGAGGAGGATCAAAACCGTGATGGAGTAAGGATTTTAGTTGTTGAATCACTTAAAGTGGGCAAAGTGATTTATATAATGAACAGTGCTAGTAATTGACTAGTCTGATTCGGTATGTCTTGAACCGACCTGTTCGGCATTCCTTCTATAATATAATTTAGTATGAGTCACAAGATTTGGCAGAAATGTATGTAGATTATAGCTATTTATTCATATAGAGTCAATGAATGGCCAAACCTATTTGACCTTACATTAGAATGGTCATCCTCTTTCAGAAAAGAAAAAATGAAGAAAGAAAGAACCCTAACTCACACTTGATTTGCTAGACATATTCAAATTGGCTCAATCCTTTTGACAAATTCAAATTGTCTTAGTTCAAAGTAGAAAAGCTTAAATTTGATAAGACGGCTGCAAACACATTATTAATTTGAGTCATTTGATTCAAAGTGGAGAAGTTCAACAAAACTAAAACTTTAGTTTGTTGTAGTGAATGGTAAAAGATAAGTTGGTAGTACAAGGTTTACATGGAAAATGAAAAATAGAACTACTATGTTAGAATATGATAGGCAAGATTCACTGAACTAACGCCATGACTCATCCCAATTGGCTACTGGCACATTATTGTATGTGTTCGGATTGTGCCAGTGTATTTACTAAAATAGGAAGAGAGAGGGGGAGAGGGAGAAGGAGAGCAAGAGGGAGAGAGAAGGAGAGGGAGGAAGAGAGGGAGAGAGATAAGAGAGGAAGGAAGGAGAGATACAGAGAGGAAAAGAGGAGCCACCATGGAGCCATGATGGTATCATCCTCTGTAGAAAATCCTAATCCAATGAACAAACAAAGGCAAAGAGAGAGAGAGAGAGAGGAGGAGAGCACTCTTACCTTGAGCAATGTATGACATGGAGGAGCTAAGAGATTGAGCGAGAGAGCGGAGAGGCCTCTACCTCTAGAAGCTTCTTTCGAAAAGAATAAAATGGACTAGTAGAAGATTTTAATAGCTTGAACCAATAGTAGCAGCCGAACCATCTTGGATCAGATGTTAGTTCGCTTTGATACGGGTCGAACCATCCAGTTCGATACAGGCCAAACCATTCGGTTCGGTACGAGCCAAATCGTCCAGTTCAGACCTGTTCAACATGTCTTGGAAAAGAAATAAAGTTTAAGGTGATACATGTCATTTACCTATGTCATGTTGGTGAGGTGATTTATATCACATGAGAAGTGGAAGCATCCTTAGATAGAGAAGATGGAAAGTCCCAAGGCTTGGTTGCTGGCATGAATAGGAATTGTGGTTAATGGAGGTCTCTTAAGGAGGTGTGTTCAAAGGCAATCAAGATAAAATCCTTGATTATCATAAGGGTAAAATAGCCAAGGTGGAGATCAACATATATAAGATCTTGAGAAAATTCTCAAGAAGCCAACAAGAAACCTAAATTGAGATCAAGACAACATAACTGTGCGAGCACGTCTTTGAGTCCTGTATTGTGTGTATGATGGGAAAGTCTGAAGTAGTTAAGTTGGGCTAAGGACCCCAATTAACAAATTCTAGCTAGCTTTTTTGGATGAGGTCCTAGGGTCCGAGAAATTGTATAAGAGTGGATCTCACTGATGGCCGATGTATAACAAGGGATATTGAAGTTTAAATGAGTGGATATGTCAAGACCCATACAGGTATGTATAACTGCAGCACAAGCCTTGTTGGAGCTAGCCATAAGCCAATCATGGTGTTTCTATTTCTGAGTCAAAGATATTGAAGTTTAAATGGGTGGATATGTCAAGACCCATACAGGCATATGTTTAATCTTGCATGGTGTGTATGTTGTAGCGGTCTTAGGTACTTAAGGAGGGCCAAGAACCCCAATTAACAACTTTTGACTAGCCTTTCTAGATGAGGTCCTAGGTCGTTACACAATCACTCTCTTTTCCTCTTAAATTCTCTTTCTCTATCAACTTCTCTTTCCCTCTTCCATAATTTAGTTCCTGCTAAAAGCACTCATGGAGTCCAAATTTGTGTCCAATCCATTTCTAATTTACCTGTTAGGCCCCGCTATAACCCAAAGTATCGTATCTAAGTCCACACCTAACTCCTTAACCTTCTCTTTTTGAAAAAGAGGAACTCATTAATTGGTAGAGAACTCTACACAATATTGGCTTATTTGTCATTTTGCATTACCCCAAAATTTTGAAATATCATGTTGTTCTAATTATTAAACAACCACTAGACTCCAAGAGCTAAGTTGTTAGGGAAGAGGACAACAATGTGTATCAGACCTTAACAATAACTCAAGAAAGCAAATGAGTTCAGAATGATTCAAGTTAATAATTGGGAAGAGGTCAGGAGAAGAAAACTCAATATATCAAAGAAGTGAATAAAGAAAATATGACTTTGAGGAAATTGAACCTATGATTCTAGCTCTAACTCTATATTAGCTAAGCATTAGACCCAAAAAACTCAAGCTACTAAGGACAAGGCCAACAAAGTATCAAGCCTTAATAGTAATTCCTTAATCTTTCTTCTTCCAAACTCATACTCAAGGTTGGAAGAATTCATATTGACATGAGTGTTGGCTAGCAGCTATTATGATATGGTATTGGCCTGTATTGTACTGAACCATGGTGTACAGAAAGCATTGAGAGAGAGAGAGAGAGAGAGGAGGGAGGAGAGGGCTGAAAAGGAAGAAAGAGAGGGAGGGAGATGACAAGGGGGAAGAGGAAGAAGAGGGAGGGAGGGAGAGAGAGGGGACTCACCTGGGCTGGACTTGGAGGCCTTTGATGGCTTCAAGGGCCTTTGCAGGCTTCGATGACGAGAGAGAGATATCGAAGAGAGGAGGCCTTTGATAGCTTCAAAGTTTTTGCAGGCTTCGATGACGAGGGAGCACGATCGGATCCAGTGATGGAGGCGTTGAAGAGCCCCAAGACAAAGAGAGAGAAAGAGAGAGACCGGCATGGAGCCATGGAGGTAGGCTGACGACGAGTAGGACATTGCAGAGGAGGGATCATGAGGCAAAGAGAGTGGAAAGAGCTAGATATAGGCCTCAAAGGTTCTTGAAGAGGCAACAGAGTAATTTCTAAGGGTTTATAAAATGAATTGTCCTGAGTCGGCATCGGTTCAGTTCGATACAGATCGAACCACTTAGTTCGGATCGGTTTGACATTCCTTATTCATACTCGTATGCCATATGCATGCCTATACCAATGTCATGTTATGTTAACCACGGATACTTTGAAGTCAACTAATGGAGGATGAATGAATAAGAAAAGAGAGTTACAATTAGTTTGGAACTAAGATTTTCAGAATCATCCCAAATCGGACGGTTGGGGGTGCCGAACCAGACTGATAGAAAATCGGGATGATTTGACTTAGACAGCAGCATACGCCGGTGCCAAGAGAGAAAGAGAAAGAGAGGAAGAGAGAGATAGAAAAGAGGAGAGGAGAGAGAGAAAATGTTGTCGGAGGCCGGTGGTGGCCCACTGTGGTCGTCGGAGGCCGCGGAAGTCTCCGCGGCTCGGTTCGTCTGATAGGACTGTTAAATGAGAGAGAAAGAGAGAGAGGGGGTGTAACTTACCGGAGGGATAACGGGACGGCGGAAGGGCAGCCGGAGATTTTTGGGCGATCGCTGTGGCCAGCGAATGGCGAAAATGATGCGGATGGAGTCGCGGCTGTAGAACAGGGGTGACAACTCTTGTTCACGTGTCAGCCCTTTTTAAAATGGAGATGAATAGTGAAACCGGCAAACCATTTATTGTTTCACTTTTTAAGAGATTTTAAAAAAAAATTAAAATAGTGAAGTCGGCAATCGGATTGCCAGTTTTATTTTCTGAATTTTTAAAAAAAAGCAAAAACAGTGAAGTCGACACTAAAGTTTAATTTTTAAAAACCTTCATGAAACAGAGGCGCCGCCCCTGTTTCACACCAGCAGTCTGCGCACGTGGACTGCGCTGTCCAGCGGCCAGCCAGAGGTCGTCTGATGGCCCCTTCGACTCCTTTCCCTTGCTCCTTTTCTTTCTTCCCCCTCTCTCTCTATTTCTCTTTCTTTCTCCCTTTTCCTCCTCATGGTTCCCTTCCTTTCCTTGTGTCGGTTTGCGCTGGTTCGGTATGGTATGGACCTGTACCGCCGACCGACCGGCAAGGGCTTCGATATTAAGTCCGTGAACCTTGTTTGGAACCATTGTTCATGTATTGTCACGTCACACCCTCGCACGTTTTGAAGTGTGAAACATTCTGAAACTTCAAACTCTCAGCCAAGTACTCATTATTTGGAGCTTGTTTCTAGAAATGAAACAAGCATTGGAAGTCAGAATTGCCTATAATCATCTACAACCACAAACTTCTACTAAAACACGTTGATTATACCTTTATGAGACATCTTGTAACTGCAAAAAGAAGATGCAAGTGATATTTGACTGCCTTGTCTTGTCTGAAATCAAAATTATAATATCTTGGCTTCCCTTTTCTATATAGCAAATGACCAAGGTCTATAACACTCAATCATGTTTTCACTTTTCCTTTCATATTGATGACTTCATGAGCCATCAGTACTAAGGATGCAGCTTAAAACATGACTATCAGTTAGAGAATCCCTAATGAGGTAAAATCCATTAGCTTCACCATTCATGCACATGGTCCTTACTAAATGATAATCTTTTCGATCATTTTCTATAAGTTAGTAGAACATTTAAAATCCATAACCTTATAATTCCTTCCATCCTCAGATAGATTTGAGCTTCATCCATCCAATTTGAAGGCTATCTATACATCCAAAACCTAACTGCCTTTGATTACAGATTCTCCACTTTTTCATTCTCCTTATGTTTGAACTTGAAGCTTGAGATAGGTTGTTTCTTACTACTCACCTATTTTGTACTACTAGGTATATCACCATCTACATATTGACTTAAAAATTTGTTACTCCACATGGCCACCTTGCATTGTGCTTTTGTTCCCTTATCACCTCACCAAGGAAGATTTAGGACAGAGAATGGGAAAAAAAAAAAAGAAAAGAAGAGGAAAACGATACAAATTATAAAAGATGATTCTGGAAAATTCAATTAAAACAAGAACTGGGTTTTTGATAACATAGATGTATATATTATCACGAGCCAAAATAATCCCTTTAGGTTGTCTCTACTGTCCTCCAGACCTCAAATCCTTTCCCTGACTCCCAAAGCAAGCGTCATTATATGTTGCTGAATTTAATCATGACAGTTTACCTGGACTAAAACTTTATTGCCAATTCCCAAGCATAGAAAATCCTGTTTCAAATTGCAACATACTTGTAACTTCCTTTGTTTGATATTACTTCATGTTGAAAATATGCTCTAAATGATTTGATGCATTTGTTTTTTATCATATAGTAACAAAACAAAGGAACACATGCAAGTTATACACATGTTACAGGGCAGGTAACACAATTAAAATGCAGTTCATAAACACCTGATGAGGCTGATCAAACTGTTGCTCAGTCAAACTTTCTGATCACCAAAAATCCTTATGTGATAGAGCTGAGGAGTACTTACCAGTGGGAACATTGGATGCAACATTTGAGAGAGCAAGAATCACCAGAGAGAGCAGTGCAACACCACCAGGACTATCAATACGAGCATGTGGTTCAACAAAGTCCCATAATGCACTAGGTATGCCAGTTTTGTTAAATCCATCAACAGTTATGAACATCCCGCAAAAGAATATCAACAAGGAGTATGAAACCTGCTTATTACAAAGGAATAGATGATCCATTCAGCAAAGAGCTATTCACAAGGAAACGTCACTACATCAATAGTCAATGAAAAAATTTCAATTTCGTGAAGATTAGAATCATGTTCATGAAGCAGAACATGATGTAACAACAGCATCTTCCTTCCATCATATTAATCTTTCCTAGTATAATTTTTCTTGCAGGAGATCAAAACACGACTCAATGCATAAATTACCTTCTCCAAGCAAGGGCGTGCATCCTTGAAATCGAGTACCACAAGAGCAAGAGCAGCAGTAATTGCACTCCATGACATGTTAAGCCCCATTAAAAGAGCAATAAGCATTCCAACGGTCACAAGATAGACACATGTCTTCCACCACACTCTCTTCCATCTCTTGATTAAACCCTCCTCATCTGCAGATCGGACTGAAGCATCTCCTATTGGACTACTTCTTGGATTGCTAGTACCTCTCACAACACTCCTTGAGGTCACAACTTCATCCCTACTCAGAGAAATTCCAGCACCCTCTACCACTTCTCTTGATGCATTTGAGGGCCTCATGGACTCAATTCCACCACTCCAGGCAGTTTGTGTGTCAATATCCATGCTACTAGTCCTACTTCTATGACTGACAGCGCGCCCAGGATCAACTGCTAAACCAAAATCCTGAGAACCCATGGAAGTAACATGTGACATTGTCGCTGGTGAAAACCGGTGCAAATTCACATCATCTTCCACCACCACTTCTCCTGTTACTGATGCCACTTCTTCATCCTTCTCTATTGACAATAACTTCCAAAAGTAGATTAGCAAGATGGCGACATTCATGAGTATTCCCACAATCATTGCTGGAAGTATCCCCACAGGAACCGTTCGAAGGAGATTCCACTCTGAACAGCTATGACTAGATTTTGCGGGTTACCAATTGGAGTTGCAGCAGATCCAATGTTTGCACTAGACGCAAGGGCTAGAAGAAAAGGTTGTGGTGGTAGATTGTTCTGTCTAGCAATCTTTAGTATGAACTCAGTAAGGACAACACAGCAGGTGTCATTGGTAAATAGAGCACTTGCAATGGCAGAGATGAGACAAATTCGAAAGAGCAAATCTTTACCACCTCTACTCTTCCATGAGAGCAATCTACCAAGATACTTGAACATGTCAGCTCTTTCAAGAAAGACACTGACGACCATGGTGCCGAAGAGGAGGCCAAGAATTGGAAGATCAATTGCTTCATAAGCTTCGTCAGGTGATATGACTTGGAAGATGACCATGAGCATGGCACCAAGGAGGGAGCCTGCAGTCCTCCCAATTGGTAGGAAGGGAACTGCAGGGAAACAGCTAGGACCCAGAAAATTCCGAAGGCGATGGAACCTAAGACTACTTTTACAGCACCTGTCATGCCCATTTTTATGATTTGAGAAGGCTAAGCTCCTCCAAATCTAAAGAAACAGAGTGAGAGCAGTTTCTGTAACTTGTAGTGAAAAGTTTAGTACACCCTCTAACTAAGTGTTAAAGAAGACCAGGTGCTTTCATGACCTCAACAGAGGGGAAATCTAAAATCTAAACAAAATCTTTGATTAAGAAATCCTGGTTTGTCACACCAACAAAAGGAAGAATATGGGGGTCACAACAATTACTTCTGACAATGGAAGTGAAAGGAATACAGAGTACCACTGGAAATCCCCCCACCATTATGCTCAAAACAATTACCACCCAAAACAAGAGAAGGTGATGCAATTAGAGAGCTTTTAAAGGAAAGGTCTCAAAGAACAAGAAGAGCTCCAGTTGCTACTTCCATTTCCATCTTCCTGCAAAATGGAGAAGCCAGAACTCCTCCAGTTGAAGAAAAGAAGTGAGCCTGCTATGCCAAAAAATAATAAATAACTTTTCCAAAAAAAATAGTGTTGCAACATAAAGAAAAAAGCCATACAGAAGCATAAAAACCGATACCAACAACAAAAGCTTCCATGCACATTATCTCCAATCAAAGAACACAAGCTTCTTTTATAACCAAATCCCAGAATCCAGAAACTCAAAATCAATAACAGTAAACCGTCCCTCGAGGGAACTATGACGCCCTACAACTAAATCAAAGCACAGCAATAACTTTGTTGCCTCTCTACTGTCCATATCCCAGTAAAATGACCCCTTGGCCTCTTCAAATGGGGAGCAAAGAAATTGAAGAAAGAAGATAAGAAGCAAAAATCCAAACACTCTGGAATTTAGTTATGGAACGTATATTTACGGAAAATAAGAGGAAACAGTCGTTATGGACTCACCATATGGGGGGAGGCCTCAATCTAAGCTGTTGCCATAAAAGGTAACCGTACGCCGCAGAGCCATGTTACATGTAACGTTGCGGACTTACCGGGTGGGATCTCGGGAGCTTGCCTCCCTCCCTTTGGCTCCATCTATTTAACTACGGAGTTGGACTGGTTCCACTCACAGCCAAGTAAGCTTACCCCACGAAACCCCACAAATATCAAAGGCTTCAAATGCTAGCCGTTCCACAATGGTATCTTGTTTGACCTGTCTTTTTGATTGGTCCCTGTTTGATCTCTCTAGTCCATGCACGTTGCGCCGTTGAATGAGAAGATAATTTTATATCTCAATATATATTATATATGAATTTTGTTGGCCAGGAATTTTTTGGTTTATTATTCATCCAAGCTGAATAGAAAGCGAAGGGTTAAGTTCTATCTATTCAGAACTCAGAATTAGAGAAAGAGGCAGGATCCAATTTATTTACAAGTTTTATGAAAGAAGTCATTAAAGAAAAGGAAAATTGCATGTGGCAGACACGGATGAGATAGCTAATGTATTTTCAAAATAAATAAGATGGACATAAAAATTCTTAGACATGATTGATTTATATTCATAAAGTTATTTTATATGCTTTTATTTTCTATGATCCCACATTTTTAAATAAACTATTTTATCATCTTGCTATAAGGAAAAAGCTAATGATAGAGTAAAAGGATAATTGTAAATTTTAGCATATATATATATATATATATATATAT
>KE504718.1:1143956-1154094 GCA_000441515.1 Elaeis oleifera | reverse complement strand
GTTGTACATTACTATTGTCTTAGGGATGGTATACAATATCCACTATCAATGGTGAAGTGAGAAGACGTGAAAAGAGAGGAGAGGAGAGAATATCTATATGAAAAGATAGATATGGCCATGCTATTTTACTATCGATGTGACCTCTAATTTTACTTTATGTAGATTTTTAAATCCATGATCCGATCCGATCCGAATTAGACCCGAACCGGACCCGCATTTCATGGATTGGGATTGGGTTATATATGGATCCGACCCGACCCGAATGATCCAATGGGTCAATAAATTCGGCCATGGATCCGACCCGACCCGACCCGATTTTTTATTGGGATGGGTATGGGTCCAATATCAAGACCCGATCAAGAAGCCGGGTTGGTTGGGATCACTCAAGACCCGATCCGACCCGACCCATTTGCAGGCCTACTTGTAGAACATACAACAAGTCGAACAACATGGCCTTCATTACTACAAGATTTTCTTAGCGATCTTCATCAATCTATCAGCCGAAGAATACCTGAAGCCCTTAGCATCAAGAGTGCTCAATGAGATCAGATTTTTCTTCATATTTGGAACATACCGAACCTCTGATAAAGTCCTCACCACTCCATCGAATATTCTCACGTGAACAGTGCTAATACCAATAACTGTACACCAGGTATTATTTCCATCGTTACAACTCCACCTTGAATAGGCTTGTATGTCGAGAACCACTCTCTAAGAGTACAGATATGATAGGAGCATACAGAGTTCATAAGCCACTCATCTTATCCATGTATCTTATCCATAACTGTGAAGACAATGTCGCTATCATCTGATTCTCCTGCTGTAACACTTGCTTTTGCCTTAGTATTAGTGCTTTTCTAATCTTGACGGTTGTCATCATTTTCTTCTGCTGTTTTTATTTATAGCTTGAACAATCAGCTTTTATGTGATTCTTTTCTTACAATAATCATAAATTAGATTCCTATGCTTTGACTTTGATCTGGATATACCTTTATTGCCGGAATCCTTTTCTTGAGACCTCCCTCTAGCAACCAAGCCTTCTCTTGAAGCTCCACCTATCTCATTGCTTATTTGCATGTCAATCCTTCTTTTGAAAGTAGGAAGGACTTGACATTATCAAGACACAAAGTATCTCATCCAAACAAGAAGGTTACACGAAAATTCTTATAAGAGGATGATAAAGAACACAATAGTAAAAGGGCTTCATCCTCCACTTTGATTTTAACATCTATCGAGCAGAGATCTATAATAATAAAATTAAATTCATCTAAATATGATTTAATAGAGGTACCTTCTGCCATGTGCAATATAACGAGACGTTGCTTTAAATACAATTTGTTGGTGAGGGATTTTATCATGTAGTGAGACTCCAACTTAAGCCATAGCCCTACAACAGTCTTTTCATCTAGGACTTTGCGCAATATCTCATCGGATAAGCACAACTGTATTGCCGTAAGAGCTTTCTCATCAATCTCTTAATTCTGCTCTAGCGTCAATGAATCGGATATCTTTTCTTTCCAACAATGCCTTCTGCAATCCCTGCTGCATCAGTACAGACGCATCTTAACTTGCCATAATGTAAAGCTGTTGGTTCTGTCAAAATTTTGGATCTCGAAGTTCATCGTCATCTTAATCCATCAAGGGAATAGAATAGCTCTGATACTAGTTTGTTGGAATAAATCGATGAAAAATAGATCAAAAAAATAATGTAAAGAAAAAGAAAGGGAAAGAGTACTCCAGGATGTAACGTGGTTTAGCAATGTGCTTACGTCTATAGGCGAAGATGAGTAATTTTACCATCAAGATTATAATAGAGGAGAAGTACCTATAAAATTTTTCAAAATACTGTACACCTAAAAATTTCTCTCTCTCAATATATATTTGTATTTGAAATTGTGGAAAGAAAATGAAAGGAGGCGCCGCACCGCGAAGTCGTGAACCGCTGGGAGCCTGGGATGCCGCTTGAGAGGAAAAACTGTGAACCCATGGGTGGGTTATTTAAACCCTATGTGCCCTGCTGATGTGACAATTTGGAAGGGAAAAAGGAGTCCCATTAGGACTCGGTTTGGTATTGACCGGGTCAAACGATTCACACATCTTTTTCACGTAATCAACTCGTTAGGTTTTTGGAGCAAAATTAAAAGAGAAGGAGAAAAACTCATTAGGTTGGTAGTCTACAAAACAGTGGGTAGTCTATTCCTCACCAAACTACTTCAAAGCTGATGACAATGGTCTACATTTGCAGAAAGTTATTTCTCCATAAAGGTCGGAACTGCAAACTGTCTTGGACTAAGCTGAACCATGCCCGTCTGTGCCAAACTGCTTGAACGGGCCTGAACAACTTGTGTATGATGTGAAGTACCGCTCAAATCAAGCCTCACCTCCAACCTACAATGCAAAACCATTCTAATTGAGAGCCTAACCACACAAAAAACACGTCTAACTGGGCCAAGTCGTGGCATTAGCATTTTTGTTGTGCCTCCTGGCCTTGAAAAGCATCACTGTTTGACCCCATCACCAACCATATAGTTTTAAGTGGCGAAATACCTCAACATGCATGAGAGTTATATCAACTTTCAAGTTGCTGCTCTGGTCCATTTTTGTGTGGGATGTATGTCCTACTACAGATGTAATACAAATCAAACCATTATATATCCAGTGTGGCAACATCCCTCATAATCCAATCTAGCCTAATGGGATTGATGCATTCAGAACTTAAACATGAATGCCAGGGTGAAGCATATGCTCTCCTTCTTATCTTGGCATGAGTTCATGTCAAAAAGTTAGGCATTGGTTGATTCTACTTGATTCATGGTTCAAATTGGTAGGTAAAGTTTGCTCAGTAATCTTAGTCATTCTATATATATATATATGATATGACTGAAAACATTCTAGTCTCAGAATACATTTCTTTATGTAAAAGCACTGTATATGTAGTCATTATTGCTACGCACGTGCTAAATACAGTGATACTTTAATTGATTGTGAGGCTTTTACAACACGTTTGCCACATGAAACAAGAGAAAAAACAAATATATATGTGTCTAGGTGCAAGTTGGATATTTCCTCGCAGCCAAATTGTACCCTGTAGCTAATCTTTTTAGCAAAATGGACATGATCATATTTTCTATTAGAGTCCTGATACAACTATAGAAGAGAGAAGAAAGTAACTACGAAAACCTAGGAGTCTCCTAATATATTTCATAGATTACTATACACGTCACTATTATATACATGCCAAATACTAGTCACCTTTAATTGATTATAAGGCTTTTACAAAAGGTTTGCTTCATGAAAGTGATGAAACAAAGAATAAAGAAAATATATGTATATGTATCTGTGTGCAAAGGTGGACCTAGTCTTCTAGGACCACCAAGGTTCACACAGTCACAGGTATCTTTGTTCTGGTTGAGGTATCTTTTTCTGGCGGTACAAGGTTGAGGTATCTTTTCTACTGGCCATTTCAGCCAGCTAGTTTTCGTGGCCGTATTAATGCAAACAGGAAGAAGGAAGTGTGGGGCTAGGATAAAATGCTAAGCTACATATATTTTTAGAGCAGATGACTAAAGTAAAGATAAAATAAAAAGATAAACTGATTGGATTGATTGTCGAAGGATCTATCTATAGTATAATTTTATTATTTATATTAATATATAATAACTATTCTTAAACATTATAATTATCCACTTTGACGATTGTTTTCTATATCTGATCTATTAGAAAAAAAATGTAATCATGAAATAATAATACTGCAAACTTCTCTACTCTCTTTGTGTAATTAAACGAGATGTCATTATAATTCGCCAAGCAACAATAACTTTATGATCTATGCTAGCAATTAATTGGAAAAATAATTAAACAACCCATAAATAAGAGACTACAATTTAATTTAACGTGAAAATCCTTCGATGTGAAGGAAAAACCACATGATCTAATCCAACAAAAAACTTTCACTATTTAGAATAATAAGATTATAATAGATCTTCTCTAGATCAACTAAGAGCTACACAAATATGTTATTAAGATTAAATCTTAGCTTCCACAATAAAATTAATCATCACCAATAAGATAAATTTCAATAATAAATGAACAAGTAAAGGATAAATCTCACCAATTATGGATACTTGAATTATTCTATAGAGAAAGTTTTTTAAAATCGAAACCATTCAATTTATAGCTCTCGATTTTAAAACAACATATTAAATTTATCAAAATTGGGATAAGATCAATTATTTGATCATCTGACAAAGTAGAATCAATTTTTTTTCTTTTTTTTCTTCTTCCCTTATCCTTCTATTTTTCCACCTCTCTGTTACCACAAAACAATAAGCCCAACATTTTTGTAAAGGAGCCAACCATGTTTCTTTTCTTTTTTAATTTTAAATGATGTGGGCTCTATATGAGGAGGGACCACACTAATAAGTCTCTTCCTTTCGATTCATATGGGGGTTCTACTAAGTCTGCTTTCTCTCTATGAGGAATTAATATTTCTATAAACAAGATTTTAATTATCATATTTGATCTATTATCATCGGTATTGATTTTTTAGGGCAAAATAATTTCATCTCTAAAGCATCTCGAATCCAATAATATCTTACATCAGTATACTTGGATCTCAATAAATATTAATTTTTTAAAATAGATGACACTTTGACTGTCATAATAAAGTATACTTCTCTTGTTCTTGGCTCAATTTTTGTAAAATTTTTTCATCCAAAAGTTCTTTGCAAGCTTCTGTAACTACAATATGTGGCTTCTATAGTGGACAAAATAATATATTTTTATAACTTAGTTTGTCATAATATTATTTTCCTGAAAAGCTATTAAGTATCTCAATGTAGACTTTCTAGAATCTATATCATCAGCCATGTTTGCATTTGTGTACCTATCTAACATAGATTTGCCATTACTAAAATATATATAGACTTTAGAAGTGCTTTTAAGATACCTAAAAATTCATTTAACAGTTGCCTAATGTTCCTTATCAGGATCAATGAGAAATTGACTCGTAACACCAACTGCATGAACAATATTCGGCATTATGCAAACCATGACATATATTAAACTATCAATTTTCTTCATTTCTTCTTTATCTTTTTCACTTGTAGGATATTGTTTAATATTAAACTTGAAGTGACTTGCAAGTGGAGAGGAAATAGGTTTGGATTTACTCATGTTGAACCTTTCCAACACCTTTTTGATATATCTACCTTCAGATAATTAAAGCTTTCTATTCTTCCTATTTAGTGTAATTTCAATGCTAAAAATTTATTTAGTCAACTTTAACTTCTTCATAACAAAGGACTTACTTAACTCTCTCTTTAAGCTTGCAATTTTTTTAGCATCATGACTAACAATTAGCATATCATTCACATAAAGTAAGAAAATAATGAAGTCTTGGTCAGAGAATCTTTTTATCAATATACAATAATAAAAAGTAGTTTTACTATCCCCATGATTCATTATGAAGGAATCAAACTTTTTATACCATTGTCAAGATGCTTGCTTGAGCTCATATAAGCTCTTCTTCAATCTATATATAAGATGCTCTTGGTCTTTAACTATAAATTTCTCTAACCGCTCCATATAAATTTTCTCCTCTAAGTCACCATAGAAAAAATAGTTTTCATATCAAGTTATTCAATCTTAAAATTATACTTATAGTTAAATCAAGAACAACTTGGATTGAAGATATCTTGACCATAGATGAATAAATTTCTTCAAAGTCAGTATCCTTTTTCTGATCAAATCGTTTCACAAGCAACCATGTTTCATACCTTGATTGTGAGCTCTTCTTTTTAGCCTTCAGCCTCAACATCTATTTATTCTTAACTCTCTCTTGCCCTTAAGTAGTTCCATTAACTTAAACGTATGATTCTCATGCAAAGATTTTATCTCCTATACGGCTTTTCACTATTCTCTCTGTTATTATAATTCATAATTTTTGATAGCATTCTGGTTCTCCCGTATTAGTGATCATCACATACTCGTAAGGAGAACTCCTTCTGGGAAGGTCAATGCTCTATGGTAGATCTTTTAACTAAGGCTCAACTAGTGGCTTTAAAGGAGCTTGCACAATATATCCATCCGATACATCATTATCAGGTATGGACTCATCAACTATGTGACTATTATGTTCTTGCACATCTCCCTTATTATCATCATTTACTATAATAAGGGGCATTGGATGTATGTTTAGATCAACATAATTTCTAGTAACAGAATTTGGCTTCTCAATCTTTTCAAAATCCTTAATTATTAGAAATCTTCTAACAACACAATATTTCTGCTTTTGATAACCTTTTTCTCAACTGGATCCTATAATCCATAATAAACATTTCATATGTATAATCCAAAAAGATATACTGTTTAGACTTACCATTAACTTAAATTTCTCATCTTTAGAAATGTGAATAAATGCTCTATCACCAACTACCTTCAAATGATCATATAATATATCTTTTTTGATCTTACTTTTTTTGGTACATCACTTTTAAGAGAAATTGAAGGAGCTATTTAAATCCACTATTATTTTCATTGCTTTACTCCAAAAGAATTTATACGATTTAGCATGAGAGAGTATATATCAAATTCTTTCACAAATTATGTGATTCATTCTCTTAGCAACTCCAATATTTCTCAGGCTTGATGCCATAATATTTCTCAAATGGATGCTATATTTACCACCACTATTTGCTGAAATATACTTTAATTGTCTTTCCCATTCTCTTTCAACACTAGCATGAAAATACTTGAATATATCAAGCATTTGGTCTTTAATTTAAATAAAATAATTTTTTAGAATGATTATCAATAAAAGTAATAAAATAGAGAGTACTACCAAAAGCTTTGGCATCCATAATGCAAACATCAGTATGAATTATATTCAAAACATATAACCTTCTATATGGAGAAGATTTATGATATGCAACTCTATATTGTTTGCTAGCTAAAAAATAGTGCATGTTTTTGAAGGCATACATTTTATAGGAAAGAATTTCTTTCTAGCAAAAATGTCAAGTCTATTTTTACTCATGTGACTAAACCACTAATGTCATAATTTAATAGAAAAATCTTGAACAGTATTCACCTCCACCTTACATAATTTTCTTGCATTATGTCAAATATATTTGATTTATTCTCTCTTGCTATCACTCAAGAACCTTTGATGAGCTTCTATTTTCTTTATCAAAGTGGTTGTGGTAATCTTCATCATCAAGTAGTACTCCTGTGGAGATCAAGTGGAGATGGATATTTAGAATATATATCATATTTTCAGTAATAATTGACACTCAATGCAGGTTTCTAAGCAAATATCTTCCATACCTACAATCGTAGTTACTCCATCATTTTCATCATGATATTCCTAAAACACCACTAATATAAGATACGAAGAAGTCACACCAAGAAATAATATGAAAAGAGACACCTCAGTCAATAATCTAAGTACAATCATAGTATGTAAGGTTCACATAATCATTTTCACAAATAATAGCAACATCAATATTAGATGCAACTGTTGCTGTGTCGTTGTCTTCATCTTTCTTTCTTGATGGCTCTTTTTTAGATTTTCTGCACTTCCTTTTCTTATGCCCTAACTTGCCATAATGAAATATTTTATATTTTTCTAAATTTGGACATTCCTCTTGACTTATCATAGCTATTAAAATTTTATGAGTTTTTAGTTTTACTTCTCTTCTATCTTATTGTAACGAATACCTCTGATTGTATAGTCATACCCTATTTTTTTTAATTTTCTTATTAAGCATATTATCTTTTATCATTCTTAATGTTACTGTACCATTAGAATTGTTGAGTGATACAATCAGAGTTTCTCAACTGTCGGTAAGAAATCAAGCAACAACAATACTTTAACTCATCATCTAGTATCATTTTTATAGTAACCAAATGATTCATTACATCATGAAATCTACTTAAATGCTCAGCAACTAAACTTTCTTCCTTATACTTTATATTCATAAGTTTTTGGTCATAAATATCTTACTCTGTGTGGTTGTCTATTTATAAAGACTCCATTTCTTTATAAGTTATGGACATTAGTCTCTATGACAACTTGATGAAAAATACTATCATCTATTCTACTATCTGATTAACTCAACTATCTTCCTATTTATTTTTTCTATTCGTATAAAGTTTTGTCACTTGGTTTGGTACTATACCCTTTAATGAGATCATATAAATCTTTATAAAATAGTAAATCTTTCATTCAAGACTTCCAAATTGAACAATTAGAAGATGTAAGTTTAACGAAACTTCCATCCATATGTTCTTCCATTTAATCCATAAAAAAAAATTCAGCCACTTACAATCTTTCTTTGATACCACTCTATTGAGAAAAATATAATCATGAAAGAATAATACCACAAACTTCTTTTTCTTTTATATAATTAAATGAAATATTAATATAGTTTACCAAGCAATAATATTCCCTACGATCTATGCAAGCAATTAACATGCAAAATAGTAAAGCAACTCACAACTAAGAGACACCATATTTTTTAACATGAAAAATCTTTTGATGTAAAGAAAAACCACGGGATCTAGTCCAGCCAAAAACTTTTACTATTTAGAATAATAGGATTTTAATAGATCTTCTCTAAATCAACTAGAGGCTACTCAAATACATCATTAAGATTAAATCTTGACTTCTATAATAAAATAATTATTACTAATAAGATGGATTTCAATAATAAATGAACAAATAGATGATAGATCTCACCAATTATGGATGCTTGAAATATTGTACGGAAAAGACTTTTCAAAGATTGAAGTTATTAAATTTATAGCTCTCAATGCTAGAAATAACATACTAAAATTTCATCAAATTGAGATAAGATCAGTCATCTGATCATCGGACATAGTAAGACCCCTAACCTTTTTTTGGAGACTTGTCGGTGCTACTTAGGACCTGGGGCAATCAAATACATTGATTGATATGTTTATGACTCGGCTTCACAGTAGCCCACACTTGATGCCAATTGTTATTCAGGGGGAGTATATAGCTTGTCATATTTGGCTATTTAAAAATATCTGGATCTTTGAAGGGAGCAGGCACCCACCGAGGTTCATCTTGGATAGAGTATGAACACATGTCGAGGAGATTATTGGATCACATGTCAGTGTTGAGCCTTTGACAGCTCGAGACATTTAGGGCTTCTCATCAGCCTCTACAGTGATCGGGATAATTTTCATCTTTTGGAAGTCCTGATCATCTTCGAGTTTTCTTTCAAAATTAACTCTAATGGTAGCATTTTGGATATATAGCGATGGACATGGCAGGTCGGTCTTTGTGATCAGAGGCATGGACTATAGATTTATTGTGGTAGGTGAGGCTCCATTGTTTGATGTCTCGATTCTAAGGGTAGAATTAAGAGTAGCAAGGGAGAGCATCATTAATGCTTGGTGGGTGCTTAGGACGAAATCTATTATGTTGGAGGGAGATTCAACAACAATGGTTGATTGGATCTGGAGTTAGATTAGGAGAACTTTGCCCTCCCTTTGCTGAAAGATGCTTGGGCATTGGAGAGAGGAGGTATTTTTTTTGTAGCCAAATATGTATATCAGGAGGCAAAGGGAGCAGTAGACTGAGTTGCCTCCTTTATTGCGGAGTACTCTGTTGAAGGCTTATGGACGAATTGGGTGTCGACTTTGACGTTGCCGAGGATATTTTATGTTTTGACATTTTTGGATGTGCTCCCACCACGTTAACGATCATTTCTAGCAGCAAAAAAAAATCCCATACGAGGAGGACCCCACCGCATGATATTCATCATGGCGGTTTTGAAAATTATTATCCGCCGTTCTTCCATTTTGCGTGTATGTAAGCATGGGCACCGTCACCGCTTGTTCCAGAGCGGACCGTTATGTCAAGCAAATTGCTATTTTTGTCAGGACTTTTTTCTATCACCTAAGAACGTCAAAGATGGTTGCATCACGATTGTACGTCACATTATGGTATCTGTCTTCTCTTGAAGTCCAAGTGGAAGAAGGACCACATCGTAGAAAGAGGGAGACAAGTCCCCCCAAGCAACCAAACGTAATGAACATGCCAGACCTTTGAAGGACTCGAGAGATTGTTTCAAAAAAGAAAAAAAAAGAAAAAAATAAGGAAGAGAGA
>KE504718.1:1043689-1061457 GCA_000441515.1 Elaeis oleifera | reverse complement strand
AAAATTCCGTAGCCGACCACCATTTCCATAGCAGGTTATCATGATTTATTGTTAACTTAACCGTAAAAGTACCTACTTCAGTGATAGATCATCAAAACTGCTGTTGAGTGGTATTACAAAGAACAGTTCCTCGCCTCTATTAATGATATCGAGGGCCTCCGCAATCGTGATCTTCTTGTTTGTAGATAAGTGAAATAGCAGCGGGAACCTTGTTTCTAGTGGATGTACCGACAGCCAGGAATCTAGCCACAAAGAGATTTTTGCTCCATTACTGATTTGGAATCTTATCAGTTTTTGGAAGAGCTCGACCACCGATAGAACTTGTTTTCAGAAGGGTGTAGGCTGCTGTTCAGGCATCATATGTAACGATGTCGGTTGGTGTTGGTAATGCAACACTATTGCCAGGGTGCTCCATGACGATGGCGTTCGTGCAGACAGTTTCCACTACCATTTCCAAAATAGAGTCTGATTGTGAATTTTTATGTTGGTTTACTCCCAGATCCCCTAATTCTTGAGGTCTGCACACTGTGGATCAATTTAGTAGGTAATTGCCGGATTTAGAATCTTGCAAATTGTTCCAGAGGAATCTGCATCATAGCTTATCAATTTTCTTAATAATCTCTACTGGCAAAATGAAGTTGGATGCCCAGAATGTCACTAGAGGTGTAATGATAGCGTTTAGAAGTGTTATGCGGCTTGCAATTGAAGAATCTACTTTTCCAACTAGCTAGTTTCTTCATAATCTTTTCCAAGAGAGGAGCCCAGTCGTCGTTTTTGAGCTTACGAACATGTAAAGACAAACACAGATACGTAAGAGAAAATATTGATACTTGACTTCCAAGGATGGTAGTAATTTGTTCTGTATGTGTTTGCTGAATTCCCACTCCCAGGACTTTTGATTTCCAAAAGTTTATTTTTAAACCAGTTAAAAGCTCGAAAGAGTAGAGGATAATTTCAGTGTTGTGATGCTTTTTCTTTGCACACCACAAAAGATAAGTGTCATCAATGAATCGAAGATTTTGAAGATGCCCAGTGATTACCTTGTTGTCTATGTTCTCAATCAGTTGGTGCCTTGATGCTAAACGGAAGATCCGATCAAGCATATCAGCCACAAGAATGAATAGTGGGGGAGAGAGTGGGTCTCTTTGTCACGGCCCACGATAGTGTTTAAAAGGTTACCAAAGTTCCATTTATCATAATCGAAGATTTTGTCATAGAGATGATGTCAAATCCAACTGCACCATTTATCCCCAAAACCTCTTGCTTGCAGAAGGTCAAGTAGAAAGAGCCATGCAACATTGTCGAATGTCTTTTCAAAGTCAAGTTTGTAGAGGATTCCTTTGTGATTATGGCAAACAGCATGTGAAATGATTTCAGTTGCCATGACAAAATTGTCAGTCAGAGTTTTGCCCTGTATGAATGCAGATTGGGATGAAGCAATCAATTTATCAAGCTTAGTGGCAAATCATGAGGATAGCACCTTAGATATAATCTTAATGATTCTATTTAGTAAACTGATAGGATGATAATCTGACTGTTCAGCTCGAGTCTTTCTTGAGATGAGGGTGATGTATGAATAGTTAAGTCTCTCTGGTGTTGTGTTGTGGTTATTAAAGCTCTGAAAAATGCAGATAAGATCATCCTTGATAACATCCCAGAAGTGCTTATAAAAGGTGAAGGAGAAGCCGTCGGGTCCAGGTGACTTCTGAGATGCCAGTTGAAAAATCGCCCATTTATTTCATCTTCAATGAAGGGCAAACTCAATTCGTCTAATTAGATTGGTCCTTCTAGATAAAGTGCCTGCCAATCAGCTTTGATGAAACGTTGTTCAGTGTTTTCCATTAGCTTTGTGAAGTGATCATAAAAGCAACGATGTAATTGTTGGAGATCTGTTATAATTTTATCATCATGGCTTAACTCTAGGATGGTGTTTTTCCTCTTGCTGTTGCTAGCCCAAAGATGAAAAAATCTAGTATTTCGGTCGCCATTGTTTAGCCACTGCATTCGAGTCCTCTGCCTCCATAGAAGTTCTTCTTGGGTTAATAGTAGATCTAGTTTATGTTTCAGATTAGACCGCTCCTCCTGTTCAGATGGAAGAAGGTTTCGATGTTCCTCCTCGATGTCTAGAGAGTTAATTCTTTCCAGCAGTTTATTTTTTTGTAGCAGGATGTTTTTCACTTTTGATCTATTCCATGCCTTTAGTTTACATATTAGCAGGCGAAGTTTTAATATGAAAGTTGTGACTGCATTGGAGGATGTAGGTACTGTGGGAGCTTTTGATCATACTGTCAAAACATGTATAGGTGAGCCAAAAATTTTCAAATCAAAACAGTTTGGCATGCAGAAATTTACCTTGGTATGGAGGGCTACATCGGAGAAGAAGAGGGGTATGATCAGATGTGAAACGGACAAGAGCAATGAGGTTTGTGAGTGGGTATTTGTGCAGCCATTCAATAGAGGCAAAGCAACGGTCAAGAGGAACCATAGTAGAATCTTCTCTGAAGTTGGACCAGGTGAATTACCTGTTTGAAAGCCTGATTTCAATCAGAGCTTGAGAGTCAACGAACTTGTTAAGTAGGGGTGAGGCAGTCTGGGCACTTGCTCTTCCTTTACGATCTGCTAGAAATCATGTAGCATTAAAGTCACCCAAGAAGATCCAAGGGAGAGAGATGCCATCCTTTATTGAGGCAAGTTCTGTAAACATTGACCGATGTTCTTGCTGATAGTGAGGACCGTATATGTTAGAGAGCAACCATTCAAATCCGGTATGCCTGTAGGTTAGATGGATAGTAAGAGAGTAGAGGCCATTCTTGATCAAAGTTCCAACATAATCCCTTTGATCCCAGCGTATGAGAAGTCCTCCTGATAAACCGATTGCATCTTTCGTTAGCCACCCATTCAGACTCGTACCACAAATTGATTTTTGTAGTTTATCATCCATGGAATCCTGCTTAGTCTCTTGTAGGCACAGAATTTGGCACTCGAATCTTTTATGGTTTCTCTGATCGTCCTCTTTTGTTAGGTTTGCCTGTGCCTCTAGAATTTCAGCTGAGAATTATTTAGGAACTATTAATAACACCCAGGTCTGATATCATCCCACATCTCTGGACTTTCAGCTCTTTCATTTTCTCACATGGGTTGAACTATCCATGAGTATCAAATAGTAATCCGCACTTCTTCCCCATTTCTGAGATCTGGGTGGCTGCGAGGGGGTTGATGAAGGAGATATCCACTGTTGCTAGTGACTCTACTACTAAGCCAAGGGATTTTATCTTCTTTGATCTAAGGCGAGCACTACATTTGCATGTGATGTTTGTGGGACATGCACCTTTTGGAGTCATCTTCTTGGTGATTTGGGAGGGGTTGGCGGATCGCTCTTGCTCATGCAGGGGTTTATTACAGGCTGCAAGTATTTGTGAGAAGACCTGTTTGACCGAAACTAGTGAATTACTTGTGGAAGAGTAACGTTTCTTGACTATAGGCCCTGAAGCCACAAACTCAAATGTCAGTAGGGAGCCATTATGGGTGTCGATAGCCTCTTGTTGAACTTGAGTCTGTGGAGTCTCAGTTTGGTGAGTAAACAAAATTCAGAATTTGAATTTGAATTGGAGAAGATTAGCTGCATTGCCCATTTTTAAAGACTAGAGATAGGGTGGTAGCTGGTTTTGCCCATGGATCTATAGCCTCGAGAAGTATGCGCGAAGTATCTGGGCTAGCTGACAGCCAATCCAGGTACCTAGATTAATTTCTAGCATGATGGTGTTGGATGCTTTCATAGCACGCTCCAGCCATAACGATGGGCTACCACCCTCTGTTTGGGTCGGGAGCTCGTCTCTTACCCGAAGAGCTGCTAGGCTATGCCACTGGCCGTTTTCTATTTTCCGATGGCGATGAGTTATCCCTTGACCCAAACCAGAGATCCCAGTCATCGCCTTCATTTTCAGAGTCCCCCACGAAGAAGGCGAGCCTGGTGGGTTAGCTCAAAGATAAATTAATTTGTATTTGAACATTGTAAATAAAGGACCCATCGAGACATTGATAGATTCTGGGATATCTGCAACATCGTCACAAAAGAATTCTAGATCGAAGGATGTGAGATCTTCCCATTTGCAACAACTTTTGTTTGCTCTATGTAGTAGTCCGAAGGAGGAGATGGTTGTCTCCACTGCACGTGAGTTCCAACAGAGCAGTAGAAGGTTGAGTAAACTTGCACTGACCTTGAGCTTGAGCTGGTGTGGGACTCCTCCTTTGAATCTATCCCAGTGGCTTACCTGAAGAGAGAAACCATTGCCTCTAATACGGCCTTCTGTCATCAGCCGATGAATAACTTCTCTAGATGGACGTATGATGAAGAAAGAGTTTGTGTGTTAGAACTAGACCAACCACAAGTTGGAATACTAACAAGTTAAAGTTTGATGCTGATAAGACTGAGGGGACAAGAAAAGGCTCTCTGTGGCAATATTCCTAGCTATGGGTGCTCCACTAATCTACTAAAACATGGATTTCCCTGAAAGCCAATCATGAATGGGGGAATCAAGATCTTTTGAGGTCATATTCTCAAACATATAAATTTTATATGGTAATTGATAAAAAATAGCAAAATACTAATGCAGGAATAAGTGATTGAAGGTTGTTAAATTAAGGTCCTATGGTAACAAATTGGATCGGTCAATATCTGTATTTGTTTCTTAATTAAAAATCTCATTCCCATGTTCTCTCCGTATCCGTCTTGGATTGGATTGGATAAGGAGCTCATCATGTAAATGTTATAAAATGTTTGTAATTTTGTAAGGGAGATTTAGATTATGATTATATTAGGTCAGGTTCAGAGTGGGACATACCATTATTCATATTTCACTCGAATCCGCTTCGGATATTTTTTCTAAAATCCATTTTATCTGGATTTTAATTGAGCGAGGTAAAATCCATCCCATTTATATCGAAAATCTAGTGGGTCGGCTCAAATTATTATCCCTAGGTCCTTATGAGTAAGACCTTCTATGAAATCAAACTCCATAAAGAAATATCTTTCCATGCAACAAAGCTAGAACTTCTCACAATGTATAACTGAATTACTAGCGTTATACGTCTACTAAGTATTTAGCAACCGTACCCCATGTTCACCATCTCATAGCAGTGGCAAAAGAATACAAGAACTGCAGTATGCTGGGTTGCAGCAAAGTAATTGGTTCTAGTTCCACATGTTTTCTTCCTCAACTCTGTTTCGCTGTTGGTTTGGACCTGCAACCCACAAAAGCACAAAACACGAGGCCAGAGTGATAAGGAAGCTGAACGTAGTTTCAAAGACATATAGTTTAACTCCAATCATGAGTATGTAGCTTGCCATTACTTCAAAGTATGCACTAAAGGTATTCCTGAATATAGTTATTTCATAAAATTAAAAAAGTGCTATTGAATGATTTTAAAATGGACAGCTTCAGATTCAAAAGCAATGAAGGAAAGGGAGATCCATTCATTGATAAATTAGTTGGAGTGAATACAGATTTCTCAGGACTCAGATTTGACTAATGCATCTCAAATAAGTCCAAACCAATTTGGATCTTTAAAGATCAAAGATCATGTCTCCATATGTTCTAAATTTTTCCTATTTGTACTTCACATAAGTAATTTATTGAATTGAAGTTCCTCACATATCATCTATGTTGGAGATAATTCAAAATGAATAGAAAAATAGAAATTCATATAACAGAAAATCATGTATGAAACCAAGTAATGAATAATTAGAAAAAAGCTTTGAAAACAATTTAAAACCCAAATAAGTTAGGAATTGCTAAATCATATGTGTTTTTTTATAATAAATGGTTTAAAGGTAGAAGATTATATATAGGGCTATTTGGATATCTGGGTCCAAAATCCTATAAGATTCATAGGTCAACAATTTTTTCTTCCCATGGGATCCAGGATGGGGGCCACTCCAAAGGCATCCCAAGTTCTATAGACCTAACCCAATTTGATTTAACTACTGGTCTTAGCCTAATCCACAAAGTGCATATGATTTTGGGCCAGACATCCAAATAGGCCCATAATTGTTCAGATCATCCGTGCTAGGTTCCTGAGCCCCTGGTCGTCCAGTCCGGATCGACCTTATTTGGGTTGTTGAGAAAGTCTTTGTACACCGCGCACGATGAAATAAATTTGATGTGGAGTGCATCATCTAATTATCTTAAAGCATGTAGTATACTTAATGATGGTACATATATTTAATGTCATCTAGCTTTTTCTTTCTCTAATTTTTAGTGACAAAAATACCCTTTTCTTTATTCAACAAAGAAAGAATAGTATTGTTACTTCCTAATGCTTTGTATGATATTCTGTGAATATATATGACATCCAGAACTATATATATGACTTTCTGTATATTTATGACATCCTGAATAATTTATATAATTTTTAATATCTTATATGACTTTCTATGAATATATATGACATTCTGAACAATATATATGATATTCTGTGAATATATATGATATCCTGAATAAGATATATGGCTTTCTAACGTCTTATATGATTTTTTGTAAGTATATATGACATCCTGAACAATATATATGACTTTCTATAAATATATATGATATTTCAAATAATATATATGACTTTCTAATATCTTATATGACTTTCTGTGAATATATATGACATCCTAAATAATATACATAATTTTTTATAATATATATGATATTCTGAATAATATATATAACTTTCTGATGTCATATAAGGTGTTAAGAGGTCATATATATTATTTGAGATGTCATATATATTCACAGAAAGTCATATATATTATTCGAGATATCATATATATTTATAAAAAGTCATATAAGGTATTAAAAATAATATATATTATTTAGAACATCATATATATTCATAAAAAGTTATATATATTATTCAAAATATCATATACACACAGGAGGTCATATAAGATGTTAGAAAACCATATATATTATTCAAATTATCATATATATTATTTGAGATGTCATATATACTCACAAAAATCATATAAAGCATTAGAAAGCTATATATATTATTCAAAATATCATATACATTCATACAAAGTCATACAAGGTATCAAGAAGTCATATATATTATTCAGGATATCATAAATATATAAAAATTATATATATGATTCAGGATGTCATATATATTCATGAAAAGTCATACAAGGTATTAGGAAGTAATAATACTTCTTTATTTGTTGTACAGAGGAAGGATATTTTATTACTAAAATTAGAAAAAAAGGTTGAGCAGTATTAATATCCATCCCATCTAAATGTGCTACATGCTCTAATATTATTGGATGGTGCACTACTATTGCACCGCATGTGGTGCACAAAGAATTACTCTTGGGTTGTTATGTGGGTGCTAGCATATTTTTTTATCCTAAAAAAGTAGCTCAATAGTTCTCATTGGATATTACTCTATGAATTGGTAGTGGAGATGATAGAAAGGAGGGTGGAGATGATACAAAAATAAAGAGTGTTGGTGTGGATCTTCGTCGAGCGCCAGAGCAGTTGGAGTCGGTGGAGCGTCGGGCCGTCAGGAGTGAAACTTGCAAGAAAATTTTGACTGGAGGTGGCTTCGATAAGGATCTTCCGACGTTTAAGTCAGATATCTGGCCAACAGACGGAAAAGAAGAGCGTTCAAGAGAAAGAGAGGTTGCATATCTTTGGATCTCCTATTTACCTTCTTTTATAAGGAAGGCTGGAGCTATGGGAGAGCATCGGATTGTTAGAGATCTTTTGTCTCCCATCAAATGCCCTTGAGAATTGTGCATGATAATGTCATCTCATGGCATGTAGAGGGTCCCACCTATTAATGGCATGGGTTGAGAACCAGGAGCTGAGAGTATGGAGGGCTTGTCTTACTCATGATTACTTCCATTTATTAATTGGGTGAAGTGACGGGCCATAAAGAGGCCTCTCGAAGGGCCAATGGCCAAAACTAGGAGTGGAGGCTGATGTTGGGATCAGTGGCTGGGGATTGATCGACCAAGAATGGGTCGGCAGCCAATGGAGGGGCCAAGGCCACCATGGGGCTTGTAGGTCGAGGCAGAGATCAGATGCATGCAGGGAATGCTGGCACCCACAGACAAAAGTCGGGATCAGAACGGATGGATGTGCAGGATCAGACACCGAGGCCGAGGATGGATGTGTGGGTGCCTTCTTCCTTCCTCGTTCTCTTTGCCACCTTTTCTCTATCCTCCACGTCTTCCTTCCTTCTTTCATCTTATTGTGATGCTCATGGGAGGATGGGATGAGAGGGGGAGAGGCATTTAATGCCTCTGTCAGACTCAGATGACCCAAAGCAACTCTCATAGCACAAGCACGATGGATGACGCACAATCAGGAATGAATGAAATGCATGGGACAGCATGGCTGATGAAGACCTTTTAGCACTAGCAGTGGGTTCGTTAGATTGATGACATGCTGAGTCTTCGATCTCTTATTATCTTCGATCCAGATAAAATTTTTTCCAACACATGTCTCCTACTTTCGAGTCCGAGCCTTGGCTAGAATGAAGAAGTATTGTAGGTAGGATGGGCCAAAGATATAGAAATTTGATATTTTCAGTCGAGGATATATGCGCACGACTTAGGCAGAAGTGAAGAGTTTAAAGGGTGTTAGCGACCGTTGCAGGCTTCTTCAACCGCACAAAAGCATGGGAGCTAGTTAGGGGGTGTGCTAGGATCGATGCGGGCAGCCTCGAATGTGTAGGAACTGCTGGTGCTGACCTCGATGCCGTCTGAAGCTAAGCATGTGTGGTCGCTTATGATGGGATGAGGTAAGAATAATGACTGCACCTTATCGCATATTTCTCTATTTACGCATGGAATTTGTATCTCTGGTTGGTGAAGCCAATTGGAGGCTTCTTCAATTGGGCTGAACATAGGCCATCCTTATGCTTTCAATGACTAGACCGTTCAAAGACGGTCTTATTATCTTCGATGACTGACCAATTAAAGGTCATCTCATTATCTTCGATGATTGATCGATCAAAGACCATCTTGTTGTCTTCGATGATTGATCGATCAAATCCATCTTGTTGTCTTCAATGACTAGTTTATTATCTTCGATAATTAGCCGATCAAAGGCTGTCTTATTATCTTCGATGACTGATCGATCAAGACCATCTTATTATCTTCGATGACTGGTCGATCAAAGGCTGTCTTATTGTCTTCAATGTTTCTCTCATATGGTTAAGGTCTTCATGGGCATTGACTCGTTGAAAAATAGAGTTCGACCTTCAAGGGCCCCATAGGTCATCTGTCACTTTTTAACTGTAGAGATCTTCTGCTTGTGCTGCTCCCTCTCATGCAACTAAGGTTTTCATAGGCATTGACTCGCTGACAAGTAGAGTTCGGCCTTCGAGGGTCTGAATAGGTTATCCCCCACTGCTTAGTCATCGAGATTTTGAGTTGCCGATCTACACACAAAAGATGAGAGAACTCGTCGGATTGACCCCAGCTAGGCCTTTCGATTTTTAAGTTGAATCAAATTTTAAAGTAATAAAAGTGATAGATGATCACAGTCATATTACCCCATTTCAGTCGATTTTCAACTGACTTTCATTGGTTGGCATTTTGACTTCTGGGAGCTCGATCTTAGGAGGCTGTCCTTGGGAGTTCTGCTTTTGGAAACTCATTCCTGGGGGGTTGACCTTTGGGGTCGATCTTCGCTCCGCATCGGGCTTGACCTTCTCATATCAGCCTTAGACTTCTCCTTAGCGGTGAGCTCTACTTGGTCCTTTACTTCAGCTATTGGCCTTGGTTTGATCTTTACTTCAGCTTAAGTGCTTGAAGACCTGTTGTTCTACAAAAGAACGATACGGAATAATAGATAGGGTCTGAAAGCCTTTTACCATAAGAGTTGTGAGCTCTATTTGAAAGTTTTTGGATTTTATTTGACTCTTTCCCGTTATTTGCTTTAGTTTGAACTGGAGCTTTGCCTCAGTTTGGGCATATTTACTTTAGTTCGGCTCGACCTGGGTCTGAGCTATGGTCGGCTTGGAATAACTTCAGATCAATCTGGATCTGAGCTCTGATCAGCCTTGTTTTCTCCTCAGCTTGAACTTGATTTTTTCTCCTTGGCCATACTTTGATATCCTTCTCAGAATCTTCAAAGCACGTTTTATGGCAATCTACTTCAGATGTTTGAAGAGGGGTAGGGTCAGCATAGGATCTTCCAATGCTACATCAAATTGCTTTTCTCAAGGGTCTGCATCAATTCATAAATACAAGATGATGCTTGAGAGTTAATGCTGCAAGTGTCATAATGGCTTGGCGTGTTGCCCATTGCCTTTCGCAATGGCTTGATTTGGATGGCTTGATTTGAAGAATAGATGGGAGTCTGCTGTCAGCCTTCTCAGCGGTCAAGATAGGGATCGACCAAATTGGAGATTGTTGGTCGGAGAGCAGTGATTACTAGAGTGATGGTCCGACGGCTGGTGTACAAATCAAAAATCGATGCATGTGATAACGATCGATGCTCATGAGGTTCTTGGTGGCCATGGGACTTGAGACTCCACATGGGGCTGAGAGTCAATCATTGAGACCTTTGGTAATGGGCTCTGGGGGTCCTTATTGGTTAGCCTCTGCTCATAGATTCTAACCTTCGGTCTGGATGAATATCAATGGGCTCAATCTTTCGATGACCTCGACTTGGCCTTGACTTTGATCTTGACTTAGCCTTAGACTTTACATCTCGATGCATAATGGGTGGAGAGCAATCGTGATGCATGTAGCTGAGCCCTACACTGCTCCGATGTCAATCCCCAGCCTTGTCGGCCAATCTAGTGGATTAGAACGGCCATAATTAATATCTCTCCTCTGTACCTTGTGCGAACACTAATCTAGGCTTTCGTTCTCCATATCCTTGTGCACCAGCAATCTGGAGTCATCTTTTGTGGTGCAGCACAAAAGCTTCACAATATTGGCATGCCGAATGGGCCTTAGGATCTCCACTTCTGTCTGAAACTCCTTTTTCAACTTGAAGTCAGAGTTTCCTGATGACCTCGGCTTCGGCCCCCCCCCCTTTTTTTGTCTCACTTCCCTCCTCTTTTCCTTCCATCTTTCTATCATTTGTGACAGGATGGGACAAGAGGAAGGGGGATGCTAGGCACAAGTGGCCCATGGCAATTCCCATAACATGCGCAAATCAAAAATTAATGAAAGAATAACGTGGAATCTTTCTCCACGTAGGGCATGGGCAGCCGTGTACGGGTGACTTTGGCCGAGGCCGAGGGTGGATGCATGGAGCGCTTTCCTTCTTGATTGGGATCCCCTTCTTTACTGAGAGCCCCCCAGTTTTAAGACTGGCAAGGATGATCCCGGAGGGTGTTAGTCGACGTCAGCCGGTTCATGAATGGTTGAACCATCTGCTAGTGGATACCTTTTCCTATGTTGGATTTGATCATTAGATGGTGTGGACCGCCGCAGTCGGTGCTCACGTCCGGATGGCAAAAGCATCGAACTGGTGCTGGTTCTTCCTGGGAGTCGGTAGAGAGGGTGGTGGAGATGTCTTTAGCAACTAGTGCAGGACATGATTTCTAACCAGAGTTCCCACCGGCCAGCATATATTGAATAGCATGTCCCTTTCTCAAAAATGGGCACACAACCCTTTCTCTAACACCAATCTGTTAGTATGGATCTTCATCGAGCACCAGAGCAGTTGGAGTCGGTGGAAAACCAGGCCTTTAGGGGCGAGACCTGTAAGAAAAGTCCTGATCGGAGGTGGCTCCGATAGAGACCCTCCGATGCTCAAGTCAGAAATTCGGCCAACAGGTAGAAAAGGTGAGCGTTCAAGAGAGAGAGGTTGCGTACCTTTGGGTCCCCTATTTACCTCTTTTATGAGGGAGGCTGGAGTCGTGGGAGAGCATGGGATTGTCAGAGATCTTTGATCTCCTATCAAATGCCCTAAAAAATCATGCCTGATAATGTCACCTCATGGCATATAGAGGGTCCCACTTATTGATGGCATGGACCGAGAACCAGGAGCTGAGATTATGGAGGGCTTGCCTTACTCATAATTACTCTCATTTATTAATGGGGTGAAGTGACAGGACCATAAAGAGGCCTCTCGGAGGTCTAATGGCTAAAACTAGGAGTGGAGGCTGATGCTGGGATCAGTGGTCGGGGATTGGTCGACCAAAAATGGGTCAGCAGCCGATATAGGGGCCAAGGTTGCCACGGGGCTCGTAGGCTGAGGTGGAGCTCGGATGCGTGCAGAGAGTGCGGGCACCCGTAGATAGAAGTCGGGATCAGAAGGGATGGATGCATGGGATTAGATGCCGAGGTCGAGGATGGATGCGTGGGTTCCTTCTTTCCTTCCTCATTCTCTTTGCCTCCTTTTCTCTATCCTCCATATCTTCCTCCCTTCCTTTAGTCTTATTGTGATGCCCATGGGAGGATGGGGTGAGAGGGGGAGAGGCATTTAATGCCTCTGTCAGGCTCAGAGGTCTCAGGGCAACTCTCGTAGCACAGGCATGGTGGATGACATACAATCAGGAATGAATGAAATGCACAGGACAGTGTGGCTGATGAAGACGTTTTAGCACTGACAGTGGGTTGGATAGACTGATGACACGTTGGATCTTCAATCTTTTCTTATCTTCGGCCCAGACAAAATTTCTCCCAATAGAGAGATATATATAGATTAGGGAAGGAATATATTACTAAAGATTGCTGACTAAAACTCAAATTTCTCGAGAGTTCCTAGATCACAAGCTTTGCTTGAACAGAGTGTATTGAGAATAAATCATTTATTAGTTCCTGACAAAACCTAACTTACCCAAAAGGATTCTTCATAAGTATTGGATTTTCGTTTATATTGAGTAGAAATTATTTGCATGCTATTCTTCAACCTTAAATCTTTTAAAACTGGGCCAACAGGATTCATAAAGTCCTAGGTTTTTATTTGAAATACTATTGAAAAAAATTGTTCACAAACCTCTTGTTTTTTTTTTTTTTTTTATTTGTGATACAAGTGGATGATCACACCATTCTAGTGTAAGTACAACTCAAGAAATCAGAATACAAAATATCCTATAAGGGTTGTGGGCAATCATTGTCTTAACACTAGGTCTAGACTTTGGTGTGCTTGGCAACAAAGAATGCAACACAATCCATGATGCTATTCGCCTTTCAAAAGACATGTCGAACAAATGTCATAGTGAAATGCCGAAGGAACCTTTAGATGTTGTGGAGGAGTTGATGAACTTTCAGATGCTTCATCTCAAACAAAAATTCTCTCCATTTGCAGTTCTTGTCTCGTGCAGATGATGTCCGCCCAAGCGGCATGGAGCTCTGCTTCAAAGACGGACGGCTCAAAAAGATGTACGCCCTTATAGCCAACAGTCTAACATCCGAGCCTCAGATGATATAGTTCGCACCATCTCTATCGTCTCTCACACTACCATCGAAGTTGATCTTGACAAATCTTAAGGGAGGGGCTCTCAGAAAATCAAAAGAATCCTTCACGTCACTGTAGGCGCAGCAAGGGAGTCCTAGTAACTTAGGGCAACAAAGAACTGACCAGCAGTGTCAAAATAACTATACTCCATAGCTAAACAACAAGCTCTCTCCTACATCTAATGCGCAAGCGCAACCTCAACTTTGAAAATTAACTATTTCTGGATAGCCAAATATGATAGGAGATGTACGATCATCCTACCATCCTAGGATGGACCCTCGGCCATACTTTGATGAATCTCATCCAAAAAAGAAGAAAACCAAGGGCCACTATTCGCTCCTCAAGGCTGAAACACCTGCCATCCCCTATATCAAACTTGCCCTCGGACAATAAAGTAGGGCATACTCTATCGACTCATCCTCTAGCCCACAGATCGGACAGATAGCCGAAAGCTCTATGCCTCTATCCTTCAGAAGTATTCATGTCGATAGTCGGTCTCGGGCAATCTTCCAGAGGAAAATCTGATTCTGAGATGGACAACTACTCTCTAGATCTAAGCAGTCTCGATCATTCTATTTGGCACTGACCTACTTATCTCAACAAGGTCCCTTACAGGAACCTTAGGGCAGTAAGACTGATCAAGTCATGGCTCCGATAGACAAGAATTTGGATGGCAAGAGTACTGTTAGTAGCAGATTGATCACCAAAAAATGGATGACATCCTGAGCCCTCCAAACCGGGCCTCAATAATGAGCATGTTACAAATCTGCAGGTGATCATTCACCTCCATGTTGACGCAAGTCGACCAACGTAAGAGGGCAAGCTAAAAATCCAAGTATCCTAGCTTATATCAACCAAAATCATATCTTCAATCACTCATCTGACCTAGGCCACCACTGCTAAGGTGCAAATACAAATCTCTCTCTAGATGAAAAAATAGCTGCAATCAATTCGAGTCAGGACCCCCTGGATTCATACCTCATATCGAGCCCTCATCATTCTTCTCCAGAAACAATTAGACTGGATGAGAAATCTAACTATATGTCTGGTAATTTAACCTCCCTTCTAACCAGTAAGGATTGGAAGTAGGTGAAGCTGAACACAAGCCCCTTGTTAACTTTTAGCTTCGCAGGCTTCATATAAAGCGGGCAAAAGTATGATGTCTTTAATTTGTACGATTGAAGGAAAATTTCTTACAAGGTGATTATGGTATTCAATACATCAAGAATAACATCAGAAAAAGGAAGCCGCAGGTGCGATGGTTCATCAATCTGATCTCAATATCATTTCCACGCATTCACATCGAAAGGAAGTCTTTTCAAGTTCTATAGGATCATACACAAAGTTGCATTACTCAAAACTGCTAGACCTCGTCTTAACACATGAGAGGCATCACTCAGACAAGCTCATTTCTAGTGCATCAAGAATAACATCAGAGAAATGAAGTCACAAAACCAATGGTTCATCAACATAAGCAAATCTTTCCTATTTCCATAGTAGCATATACAAAGTTGCATCTCCTGGTCCAATTGATAAATTCTTAAAACTCACCACATCAAAATTTTTACATATTGGCATTTGACAAATAACACAAACATAAACAAGAGTAAGAGCTAAAAGGCAACATATAATCAATCAAATCTTCATGTATCCACACCTGTAATCACACCTGAAACTTTTCTCCAATCTTTTTTTTTTTTTCAAATAAAATTGAACCAAAATCCAAAGGAAGCAGTAGCTGCACAATTGAGAGACCTGATCGCCACCTTGTCAACTCCTAGCTGAGCTCTCCCACACTTCCACACACTGCTCATCCTTCCTTGCCACCACCATCCTACTCCCCCAACCCCAGCAACGTTATCTTCTTCTCTCCAGCATCCTTGGCCTTCCCATCATATTCCTCCTCATTATTCTCTCCCCATTTAATCCATCTTCGCTGCTCCTCGTCGACGGCCCCATCAACACCTCCGTCCACATCTCCACCTCCCTCCCCTGCTGCAAACACTTGCCTCCCGTGGCTCTCGATTCGGCACCCGCTTCCCTCTTTCCTCCCCGTCGCCGCCTTCCTCGCGTCGCCGAGGCAAACCCACGGCTCGTCGGCGCTCAGTTTCCTCAGATCCGCCATGAACACCTCGCCGGAGTTTACTCCGACCTTGAACATCGCCGAGAGGCCATCGGAAACCGTGATGTCGGCGAAGCAGTCGGATTTCTCTTTTAGATCCCACACGGCGTCGCCGGACCTCAGGTCCCACAACCTGATGTTGCCCAATAGCCCTGAGGGCCGCCGTGGGATCCGGCGGCCATCAGGAGGTTGAATCCGTGGATCCAGTTCAGTTTCGTGGCTGGGATGGCGGAGTCGAGCTCGGCGCCGTAGATCTCCCGGCGACCGATCTCGGCGACGGGATCGAAGGTGTTGCGATCGAATGCGAGGATCGCGCTGGCGTTCCTCCGGCAGGACTCGAAGCTGCCGAACAGGAGATCGGGGGAGGCACCGATGGCCTGGACGGTGGCGCCGGAGGCAGCGGGGAGGAGGTTGTGGCGGTGGCAGGGAGGGGGACCAGTGGAGGGCGTGGGCGACGGAGCCGGCGTGGGAGAGATCGAGGAGGTGGAGGCCGGGGAAATCGGTGGCGCCGGCGGCGGCGACGGAAGGGAGAGGGCGAGGAGGGAATCGACGGCGGGAAGCGGGTGAGGGCGGTAGCGCGGCGGCGAAGGGTAGGGTCGAAGGCGGTGATCTTGCTGCCGTGGGCGACGAGGAGGGAGCCCGAGGGGCGGCGGAGATGGCGGATGGGGGTCGCGGCCGGGGAGGGGAGGGCGAGGGAGCGGCGGAGGGCGAAGGGGTCGAAGAGGGAAGGATCAGAGAGAGGGGAGAGGAGGAGGTCGGGGTCGAGGCCGTAGAAGCGGGCCTCGGCGAGGAGGTCGTCGAGGTCGAAGGCGGAGGAGGAGGAGGGGAGGCGGCCGGTGCGGAGAAGAGATAAGAGGAGGGAGAAGAACTCGGGGTCGCGGTCGATGAAGGGGATCTCAGAAGGAGGAGAAGAAGAATAGGAGGGGAGGAGGAGAGAAGGGATTTGGGGCCGGCGAGGGAGAGGGTTTGGGGGGTGGTCTGGAAGAGCTGACCGCCGACGTTGAGGGTTACGATGCTGGGCTCTGGCCGCTTCGGGTTGAGGCCGGCCGAGGAGGGCAACGTGCCCGAAAACGGAGGCATGCTTCTCTCCGAAAAGCTAATGTTACGGTGGGTGGAGAAATCAGGGCTGCGCTTTGGCTGCAACGAAACGGAGGCGATACCAAAGGAAACGGTAGGGTTAATGAGAACCGGGTTTAAAAGGACCAACGGATTGACTGGTCAAGGGGTTGACTGGTCAAGCATGGTGGGTTTGAGGGTTGGCTGAAGACCGGATGGAATCTTGGAAGACTTCCGTCGGGAGTTTTTATACGGTTAGACGGCAATCGGACGAGATGAGACGGCACGGTGTGCGATTATTAGTGGACCGTCGGCGTTTGACCATCTAGTGGAGGGGAGCCGTGGGGTTCTAGAATGAATGTTCCATATCGAAGGCGATTGTAATTGAGGCCGGCAGGGGCGGACTAGTGGCTTTTTCGGTTGGAAAGAGGAAGGATAGATGCCATTAGAAGGGGCCCATCCTCCATCCACCGTTTAAGGGTGGTTGGTATAGAATAGGGATGGTAATTTTAGCCAAATAATAACAAATGCATTGGATAATCAATTTAATTTGGTGTGAATCAGCTGAATTTTATTCAATCTAATTAAAATAGAGAATAAGTATAGATTCTAAAAAAAATATCTAAAATGGATTTGGATTGAATACGAATAATGATATATTCTATCTCAAATTCGATCAACATAATCTTAATCTAAATTCTCTTTTAAAATTATAATTTTTTATAATATTTATAGGTGAGTTTCTTACTTGGCTCAATTCGATTTGATCCGACTCCTTTTATTGATTTGACGTGCACCTCTACATGATCTGACTCGACCTAACCCAAGGTGGATTTGGGGTGAATATAGGTATGGAGTTTTTAATTACAGCACGATGCAGGTATTGGCCGACTCAACTCATACGCAATCTATTGCTATCCCTAATATAGAATAATCATCTCAATATCAAAGGTGATGTAGAGGAGACAATAAGATTACCATATTTTATCATAACATACTTATTGTATATGATAATGATCCCAAATCATCTTCACTCAAATCATTGTCCCACCTAATGATAGAAAATCCATTTTTGAGATCAAGTATTCAAGATCATCTTAGGATAGTAATTTTAAGCTGAAATTTGAAAAAAAATACCCTCAATATAACAGAAAAAAATAATATATAATATACTT
>KE504718.1:993522-1010501 GCA_000441515.1 Elaeis oleifera | reverse complement strand
GTCTGCCCTAGGGTTTCAAAGAACAGGAGGCATCTCTCAATCGATCGAGAAATGAATCGGCTGAGTGCGATGATCCTTCCATTGAGCTGTTGAACTTTCTTTTGGTGTTCGGGTGCCGCATGTCGATAATCATCTTTATCTTCTCGGGATTGGCCTCAATTCCGCACTGAGAAATGAGGAACCCGAGGAACTTCTCCGAAGTCACCCTGAAGGTGCACTTGGTTGGATTTAGCTTCATCCGATGTCGCCGAAGTGTGCGAAAAGTTTCTTTCAGATCTTGAACGTGATCTGAAGCCTGTGCGTTCTTCACCAGCATGTCGTCCACGTACACCTCCATGTTGCGCCCGATTTGAGCTTTGAAGACCTTATTGACGAGTCGCTGGTAGGTGGCTCCGGCGTTCTTCAGACCGAAGGGCATCACTCTGTAACAGTAAAGGCCCTTGGCGGTCACGAAGGCCGTATACTCTTCATCCTCAGGCACCATCTGGATCTGGTTATATCCAGCAAAGATATCTATGAAGCTGAGCAGTCGATGACTGGACGTCGCATCCATCAGTTGGTCAATCTTCGACAGTGGAAAGCTGTCCTTCGGACAGGCTCGATTTAGGTCGGTGTAGTCGATGCAGATCCTCTACTTTCCATTGACTTTCTTCACCATGACGACATTGACAAGCCAATCGGGATATGTAGTTTCTCTGATGAAGCCCGCCTCGAGTAGCTTGTCCACTTCCTCATCGATGGCCTTCTGTCTTTCAGGGGCAAAAGACCGTTTCTTCTGTCTCACCGACCTTATGCCAGGGGCGATGTTGAGTCAGTGAGTCATTGTTTTCGGAGGGATGCCAGACATATCTGCTGCCGACCAAGTGAATACGTCGGCGTTGGCCTTCAATAGCTCTATCAGCTGTTGTCGCTCCAGATCGGACAATTGCGACCCGACCCAGATCATCTGTTCAGGATTCTTTGCCATTGGGATGGACATCAGCTGTTCAACTGGTTCACCCGTTCCTCCTCTTCCCGTTGGTCCAACTTGTCGATCGATAGGAGATTCTTCGATTGATTATTTTGAGTTGAGATTTGGAAGCATGGTCGAGTGAGCTGTTGATCCCCGTGCATTTCTCCAGCTCCGTTTTTAGTTGAGAACCGAACCAGCAAGTGATATATCGAGACTATCTCTCTGAGAGCATTCAGTCCGAGTCTTCTAAGTATGGCATTGTAGGTCGAAGGTACTCAGACGACCGTGAAGGTCAAGAAGATGATGCTTTGTCGTGGTTCGGCCCCTGCTGTCACAGGAAGAGCAATTTCTCCATCCACTGCGACGGCATCTCCGACGAAACCTACTAGGGGCGTAGAGACTCTCCTGAGTTGGTCAGTCAACAGTCGCATTCGGGAGAAGATCGAGTAAACAAATGTTAGTCGAGCTTTCATTATCAATAAGAATCTTTTTATATCATAATTCGCTATTGTTGCCGAGACAACAACAGCGTCATCATGGGAAGTTTGGATTCTCCAAGCATCTTCATCTGTAAAAGTGATTACATCATCCTAGCATGGCTTCTTCGTCGACTCTCCTTCAGCAGTCGTCCCTTGGTCCAATCGTTTGGAGATCATATTGATGACTCCGGTAGTAGGTTGATTGTTCGCTGCCTCTTCAGTCGGTTGGGGTCGTCGGTCGGAAGGGTCGAGTCGGCGGGTCCCTTCGATACTTTTCGAGATATCCTCATCGTATGAGGGTCTCTATTTCATCTTTGAGTTGGATGCATTGCTCGGTGTTGTGACCGTGGTCCCGATGGAATCGGCAGTATTTCTTCGGTCGTGGCCCTTTGCCTTCAGAGGCAGAGGCCATCGTAGATATTCCGCTCCTTCGATCTCCATTAGGATCTGTGCACGAGGAGCAAAAAGAGGGGTGTAGGAGTCATACCTACGATACGTCAGTCTCGGACTCTGTCATCCAGGCGATCTCGGGCTCCGTCATCGGGACAAGACCCGTTTATCGGTCGGAGACCTGTTGGGTTCAGCAGGAGCCCGATTTTTCTTTCGTTTCCTTCTGGCCCTTGCTCTCGGTCAGGCGCCGGTTGGAAGCTCCTTCATCCACACGCATGTACTTGTACGTGCGCTCCAGCAATTCGGCATATGTCCGGGAGAGGGTCTTGTCCAAAGAATATGTGAATCGGGACCCCCTTAGCCCCCTCTTCATGGCTGAGATAGCCATGTCTTCGTTGAGGTCCCGAACCTCAAGTGTGGCCATGTTGAATCGGGCCACAAAGTGTCGGAGTGTCTCATTTTCTCCCTACTTGAGGGAGAAAAGACTGTCCGAGGTTCGTGGTGATTTTCGACTGGTACTAAAATGGGCCACGAAAGAATGCTCGAGCTGCCCGAAGGAGTGGATACCTCCTGAGCGAAAGTCGGAGTACCAGGCCCTGGCGGCTTTACGAAGTGTGATGGGGAAGCCGATGCAGATGAGTGCATCAGTTGCCCCTTGAATTGTCATGAGAGCTTTGTAGCTCTCCAGATGGTCAATTGGGTCGGTGGAGCCATCGTAAGGCTCCACATAAGGCATCTTGAACTGACTAGGGTCGGTTCATCGAGGATAAATGAGGAGAGAAGTTGGGTGGTCCGAAAGTCGATGTCGTTTGAAGACTTCTGACCATCTACCTGGAGCTGGGCAAGCCGACGGTCGATTTTTCGAACTTGCGTTCGTAGTCGTCCAACCGTCGATGTTGAGAAACCCCAGAGGTCAAACCTCCCGACGAATTCGAGAGGGAGGCGGGCGGTGTCTGCAGCCGCTTCTCCTTTCTCGCTCGCTCCAACTGGGAAGGAGAGGGACGGCGAGACTGGTGGGTGTCGCGCCGTGGCTGCCTTCCCCTTCTTGATGGGAGTGTTGACACGGCTGCTCTCGAGGAGGAGACAGAAGTTGACGCGGGCGTCGGCGGCTGCTTCTGAACGGTATCGGATGCGCCGCTGGTTGTTCCGCCAGTGGTTGCGGCAACTGGGTTGGTTGTTGTTGGAGATTTTTGACTGCGTCCGTCAGAACAGTCATTTGCCACACGATCGCCACAATCTGTGCCTCCGTGGTCACCATAGGATGCGGAGAGCTGGGTTCCGCCATAGAGGGTAAAGGAGGGGCCTCTTCCCGACGAAAGAGTGCCTCGTCGATCCAGTAGCTCTTGATCGCTGAGCTCTGATTTTGTCATCTCGAGAGGTTTTCAAGCTCTATGGAGCTCGCTGTCTAGACCCCTTCCTGGTGCACCAAATCTGTTGCGGCCAATCCCCTCGTCGTCTGATCGCCGGGACGCGCACCTGCAGGAAAAGTCTTCACTGACTGGAGATATCTCCGATGGGGACCCTCCGATGCTCAAGTCAGAGAGAAGACTAGGCAACAGTGAAAAAAATCAGGGGCTCAGCGAGAGGGAGGGAGAGCTTACCAAACTATTGTCTTACCCATTTTATAGTAGAATGCGGTATGATCCCGCCATTAATGGTGTAGACAACTGAGGAGTTATCAAATCGTCGGGGGCTGTCAAGTCATCGTGGATTGTCAAGTCATTAGAATTAATCCATGTCTTTAGCAGGACAACGCTCCGTGGAGGTCGTACAGCATGTCCTTGGCAGGACAACAGCCCATGGTGCTTGTACGGTGTTTGGGTGGGCTGGCTGACTATATATCGGTATTTGGTTGTCGGGACGTCGGGTGATGACTCGAAACATCATCAGCTGATCTGGTGCCTTGTAGAAGTCGGACATCGGCTGCCACCCCCGACATAGAGTCGGTGATATGGGTTCGGCCGTTCGGCCGGTTGGAAATAGTATTGGTCTGTTAAGCGGCATACCTTTGGTCGGATATTATCGACAGTTATTATCGGAGTCGTCTGTCTGTCCGGTGGGTGGAGTCGGGCGTCGGTCGGACCGTTCCGTGGATAAGTCAGCGTATAGGGGTCGGTCGGTATATCCCAACACCCATCATCCGTGATTTGCCTGCTGCACACGAATAATGTGGAAGTCGCTTAAGAAATTTGGGAAAAGAAAATGCATCACCACAAAATTTCAACCAAGTTCTCCGATTTGCAGCTACCCCACGATCCCCACTAACAGTGCCATCCTCTATGATCCTTGCTTCACTTTTCTCCGCTGCCTAAGCATAATGTGGTAATGGATTCAACATGATAAATTAATGATTTTATCATACTATGGTGACACATGTTAGAATCTATAGCAACTTTTTTTTTGATTACAAATGGACGGTCACACTAGTCCGATGTGATAGCAGTCCAAAAGATCAATATACACAAAATTGCACAGGGCCAGCGAGCAATCCTCATCTTGTCTCCAAATCTAGTCACCGAAGTGCTCCATAACATATGCCGCCACCCAATCTACTGCAGTATTACTTTTTGATAAACATGCCGAACTCTGACCTTATTAACTTGACAGAGGGAGGTCCCGATATCTCGAATAAGCAGATGAACCTCGAGCTATCTTGCACCTCCTTGGATCCAAGCAATGATGGTAGCAGAGTTATCCCTAAGGTAGATTCCCTCCACATGAAGCTGCTGCCTGACATAGGTGATACTTGTTCAAGTGGCATGAAGCTTGACACTCAAGACAGAAGGCTTAAAGAGGTGGGAACCACCAGCCTCCAAGAGTCTAGCATCTAGGTCACGAATGATGAAGCCCACACCGCCTCTTCCATCTTTGACACTGCCATCAAAGTTTACCTTAACAAACCCTGAGAGTGGAGGTTCCCAAGAGATGCATGGTACCCTGTGGGTCGCTGCCGAAGCAACTAGGGAGCTCCAAGGATCGAGGTTATCAAGGGACGGAGTGGTAGTACAAACTGGCAATACTCCAAAGCAAGACAAATAGCTCTCTCCACTATCCGACGAGCAGGAATCACCTCACCGTCAAAGACTAGGCTGTTCCTCGACAACTAAATCCGGTAAGCGATATAAGCCATCTTAACCACTAATCGTGGATGTCTTATCAGTCATGCTTTGACGGATCAAGCCCAGGAAAAAACTAGCCATGGACACATACTCGTCTCCTATGGATAGCTCCTGCCTGTCTCCAGATGACCCTCTTCCTAGGGTAGTACAGAATGGCATGCTTCGCAGACTCCTCCATCCCACAGACTAGACACAAGGTTGAAATCTTCGTACCCCTATCCTTGAGAAGTATTCGCGTGAGAAGCCGGTTCCAAGCAAGTTTCCATAGAAAAATCCTCACCCTAGAATGAGCGACTACTCTCCAAATCCAAGTAGTTGTCTCAATCCTCCTGGTTGATGTCGGTCCACACAGTTGAGAAAGGTCCCTTAAGGAAACCTTCAGGTAGTAAGAACATCCTCAGGCCCTCGCATCCTGACTGGGGTACACCAAAATCGGGATGGCAAGGATCCACTCCACCAGTCGGCCCCCAAAAAGTCGAATGATCTCCTATGCACTTCAGCCCGAGCCGTCAGCAGTAATGAGGTTAGACACCCTCATGTGGTCCACCTCATTACTGATAAAGATCGGCCAGTGGGAGAGAGGAATGCTCGAAATTCAGATATTTGAGTCACCTCCATCGAACGCCCATTCTCGATCAAGCATCTAATCTGATCCATAACGTCGAGCCCCCGAGAACAAATCTCTCTCTAGATGAAAGAGCAACCTCAGGCAGCCTGGATGGGGTTCCCATGGCTCCATTCGTCATAGCGGACCCTCATCACCCTACTCCACAAGCAGTCCGATTGAATCAAAAATCTGGCCATATGTTTGGCAATCAGAACCTCCCTCCTCATCACCAAAGAGTGGATCCCAAGGCCACCATCCCGCATAGGTTGCCACACTACCTCCCAGGATAGCAAATGGACTCACTGAAGATCGCACCTGGATCCCCACAAGAAGTTACAAAACTGTTGCCCCATCCCTCTAATATAAGCAACCGGCACAATTGTATTGGCCAAGAGGTACACCAGAATAGAGCTCAGTACCGATCTCACTAGAGTCATCCTGTATATGAAGGACAGAGCGTGGCTTGCTAGCCTTGTAGATGCTTTTGGATCCACTGCTCCAAAGGTCTACACTCAGCCCACCTCAGGTGACAGCCCATGTCGGAACCCCGAGGTAGATCAGCATCCACGTCTGCTCCCGAATCTCCAGGCTCTCCCTGATCACCAATCTCATGTGGGGCTTCGTCCTCGGGCTAAAAATGATAGTGAACTTCTGAATGTTGACCAACTAACCTGACGTTTGACAGTAGACCTGGATAATAGAAGCAAAGCATTCCGTATTTTGAGTCGAGTCACGCCTAATGAAGAGGCAATCATATGCAAAGAGAAGGTCCAAGAGTAGCTGGGCACCAGGGGCAGGCCAATACGGCTTCAGGGCCTGCCCTTGAACTGCTACTCTCAACATTCTAGATAAGGCGTCAATGCATAAAATGAACAGGTAGGAGGAAAGGGGACAACTTTGGCGAAGACCAATAGAGGAATGAAAGAACTTTATCGGGGTGCCATTGACAAGGATGGGGAAGCTCGGGGCCTCAACGCAATTCATGATTCAGCCAATCCACCCCTCCCTGAAATCCAGCTCCTGGAGCATCCATCGAAGGAAGACCAACTTATCCTATCATACACCTGCTTCATATCTAGCTTGATCACCATGAGGCTGCGGTGATAAGGAGCTCTCTGAAGGTCATGCATAAACTCCTAGACCAACATAATATTGTCGGTAATAGACCGACCACCAACAAAAGTGCACTACTTCGGGCTAATCATGCGAGGCATCAACGACTTCAGACACCCTACCAGAATCCTCACACACACCTTGTAGAGGGTGGTGTAGAGACTGATAGGTCTGAAGTGCTCCGAGATCAAAGCATCAGGCCGCTTCGGAATAAGGGTGACCAAGATCCACTTCCACTCCACTAGACCGCCCCTGAACTCAAAGGCCACCTGCACCACCTCCTCTCAGATGATTGGCCAGTACTAACGGAAGAACAATGGAGGAAAGCCATCATGCCTGGGGGCCTTATTCTCTTTGAAAGACCAAAGAGCCCCACGCACCTCCTCAGAAGACACCGGGTTAGACAGAGTATCATTCTCTTGAGCGGAGATACAAGCCATCGATTGGGCACTTGGGATGGGGTCGTCCTCACCCAGTGATGCCATTCACCAATCCTTAAAGAACTAGAGAATCTCTGTCCAGATCCCTCCGCTATCCTCCACAACACTACCATCACTTTTCTGTAATTGCCTGATACAGTTGGTGGACCTCCGGATCATGGTGGATTGGTGGAAGAATCTGATATTATGATCCCTCTCCCGAATCCACTGAACTCTGAATTTCTACCTCTATAAGATCTCTTGCTGCCTTAGAATAGAGTGATGCTTGGAGAGCTTATTATATGGCTCCCCCCATCTCAGGCTTGTGTAGGCCCCTCTCCTGGTCGTTCCTCAACTGCAGCTCCATGATATCCACCTCAACCTGTTCAATCCGTCGAATGATGTTGCCCACCTCCAAGCAATTCCATCTAAAGAGTCTGCATCTGGCCAGCTCCAGCCCCAGTCAAAGTTCTTGTATGTACTATTCAGTCCCCAGTCAAAATTCACATGTGTACTATTAAGCTTCTTGATAAGAATACTCAATAACATAGGCTACCATGGACTATAGTCATCTATCTCTAAAGGATAGCTTTTTAAGATTCATCCTATGGCTACCATGTAGATAATACCTCACGTACTAAGTTATAAGCCCTTAGTCATAATAGTGGCATGCTAGGTAAGGGACCAATCCTATAACTATGGGGCTCATCCCGTTTATACATAGACTTTTCCTTTGCTGAGGGCTATGGCAAAAGTAAGGAGGTAGGCACCTTTCATCCATACACACTCCCTCTTGAATAGGAGGCTATGTTGTGGTGTAGAAGAAAGAACGTCATTAGTTCCATATTGGTTATGAGTTAAGAAAAACTCTGACAAATATAGGAAGGAACCATCCTTTCCATATAAGGCACTTTTTAAAGTTCAAAACCATAAGGCCTATGGGCCAGGGCATACAATACCTCATATGTCGAGCCATGAGCCCTTAGCCGCAACATGAAATATAAAGATGCATTACAAGAAAAGCCTTGGATTCAGAGAGAAATGGGACAAGAAAGATTTTATAGAGTTTGCATTAAGAGTACCTTGAAGATGAGCATCACCCATCATATAGCCCTCTTGATGTCTCTTTAAATGGCTAGTTTTCTACTATAAAAGAGTTTTGTATATTAAAGATACTTTAAAGGCGAACATCACTCATCATATAGCTCTCTTGACGTCTCTTCAAATGGTCAGTTTTCCCACTACTAACACAACTATATAATTGGGCACATTTTTTATATTTATTTTAAACTCCATCTACCATGACTCTTTTAAAATCATTCCAGACAGCACTAGTCCTCTTATGGGAAAGAAGAGATAGAGCCTTGACCTTCAGTATTGGTTTCAGAGGGAGCAGGAACAGTAGTTTCTTCTCTCTCCGAAACCAAAGGAATGCCAAAATGACTCTTATCAAAAGATGCTATATCTAAATATGAGTTATGCAAATAATAAAATTATCTAAATGAAAAATTGAGTAGAGATAGGTAGAGATTTGTGAGCTTCTTTTTGTGCTCCTCAGGATCACAACTAGGACCTCTAAAGCTCCAATAGATGGACTAATCCTCCTCTTGTGTAGCACTTGAATACTTGCTACTTGTTAAGTGCTAATTACTAAATATTGAACACTTGCTAAATATTGCTAGAAGAAGAGGAATAGTAGTAGAGAAAGAGAGGAGAATTGATTTGGTGTGGTGAAAATGGAAGAGATGGAGGATATTTATAGAAATCCTAATATTTTATTTTTCATATTACCCCTAAAATTAGTCGTTTATGGCTATTGGGGATTAAAATTATAAAAAATAAAACTAACCGTTATCCAACCCAAAAAATAAAATAAAAAAAAAATTGAATTAGCCATTACAGACCGTGCATGGCCTGTAACGGGCTTAAACTGGTTGTGCCAGGCACGACCTGTTTAAGATTTTTTTTTTTGAAAAAAAATAGCCGCACATCAGATCCATGTGCTGCCGATCAGGCCTGCGTGCCTGACAGGCCATATGCCGTGCTTGGCACGGCCTGGCATGGCCCTAGCGGTCTGCCAGACCCTGAATCTAAGACTATGTTAGGCCGGGATTTGGACTAACGGATCATGTCTGGCATGGTCTTTTATCAGATGGGCCGTGCCTGTCATGATCCATGTGAACCTTGGCCCAATGGGCCTGGATCGGATCGTGCAAGCCACGACCCGGTGCCCATGACCATGTTTAGGTACAAAGCTATGGCCGAACTTCGCTGTTTTTTGGCCACCTGTATGGGAAGTATGCATTCAATAAAAAAAAAAATCATGATTTTTTTATCATTAATATCTAATCATCTGCGAATAGGTTGAGCTATTATTATCATACATCAAGTCCGTGTATTACTCTTTACCAACAAAAAAAAGTCCATGTATTATAGGTCTCAATGCATCACATCAATCACGTGATACACAGGTGATCTGGCTGTGATGGTGAAACCGGACCGTCGAGTTCAAACCCTAGTTTTGGGAGGATGTGGACTCATGTCCCAAAGAGCCAATGGCCTCATGGCAAATCATGCTAACTTGAACCATCAGGGAAATCTTCTTGTCTCATCAGAGATAGTTCTCTCTCACAAGGTAACATGTTGACAGTATTGTTGGTAATGGTCGAGCCCAGTCTGCCTAAGATTTCATTACCAGCCTGGCTAAGGTTGATGGATGCAATAGTAATGTGTCGGAGATTCAACCGTGTATACATTGTCCAGCACACCTGGACATTGATACATGACAACTTGTTAGGCTTCCTTTGTAACATTGGTTCATTACAAGCTAGACTTTGGATTTGTGTCCTCATCTTCCCACTGGATTTTTTAATCGTTTTTATTATTCCCATCATCCGTGATTTGCCTGCTGCACATGAACAATGTGGAAGTTGCTTAAGAAATTTGGGAAAAGAAAATGCCAAGGTCAAATGAGGTCAAACAATTTGAGTTTCGTACCTATCTAAGAACAACACATCTCGCGGCAAGTCATCCTTGGAGGATGGATATAAATTCGTCCAAATTGAAATGCTTGAACCCGTGGAAGAACCCACCAATATATAAATGCTGCATCACCACAAAATTCAACCAAGTTCTCCGATTCGCAGCTACCCCACGGTCCCCACTAACAGTACCATCCTCTATATCACTTTTCTCCACCGCCTAAGCATAATGTTGTAATGGATTCAACATGATAAATTAACGATTTTATCATACTATGGTGACACATGTTAGAATCTATATCAACTCTATTCAATCCCCAGTCAAAGTTTACCTGTGTACCATTAAGCTTCTTGATAAGAACACTCAATAACATAGGCTACCATGGACTATAGTCATCTATCTCTGAAGGATAGCTTTCTAAGATTCATCCTATAGCTACCATGCAGATAATATCTCACATATCGAGCCATGAGCCCTTAGTCATAATAGTGGCATGCTAGGTAAGGACCACTCCTATAACTATGGGGCTTATCCCATCTATACATAGACTTCTCCTTTACTCAGAGCTGTGACAAAAATAAGGAGGTAAAATTGTAAGGCCTATGGGCCAGAGTATATAATATCTCATATGTCGAGCCATGAGCCTAGGCTGCAACATGAAATATGGAGATGCACTACAAGAAGAGTCTTGCATTCAGAGGAAAATGGGACAAGTAAGATTTTAGAGAGCTCACAATGTATGGGTAGATTGTATCAGTCTACATGGGCCTCCAAGCAAATACCAGAAAAGTCAACCTATAATATCCGGCCCTAAATTTTTCTCCATGAATCTTAGGACATGAAAAGAAAAAAAAATATTGAAAACTCTCACCGGGAGTCTTCTTCCATGCGAACACATCGAAGAGAAAGTTGATTCCATGGAGGATTCGGCCTTCCCTTCACCCTATAAATCCCCCCCTCCCCCTCCTAAGCAAGCCACAATGAGCATTGGTCTTCCTCCCTCTCCTTTCTCTTTGATTTCTCCGATTGAAACTGCAGATACCCTCACCATGCCCATCCAAAATCCCCACCGAAGACCTCATCAGAGCCCGAGGAAAGCCAAGCCTCTTATCCTCTCTTTCTTCCCCTTCTTCCAATGCTATTGCATACGGCCACTGACCGTCGGACTCATCGAAAAATCTAAGAGAACGAAGATCCTATTTTCTCCTATTTAATCAAGCCCTTTTTTCCTTATTTTCGACCACTGGCACTGCCACCCATGGTGCCACACCCCTGAGTTATGACCCCCATCCACCTGCTACATTCTTCGAAGGTCATGGCTGTTGGTGAACAACCGATGACTGGAGAAAATTCATGAAAGGGTGATCCCTATTTTTTTAGATTTATTTATTTTTTTGTTGGCCGGCCACTTACCGCTGGGCATCCCTTGTTCCATGGCCATTGGTTGCCTGTTGCCGCCGCCCATCGCTGGTCTTCCAGCCTCCATGGACCACCATCCCCTATTCGACCAAGCAAGGAAGAAGAAAGAAAAGAAAGAAGAAGAAGAAAGAAAGAAAAAAGAAAAAAAAGAAGAGAAAGGATTCTCTCTCTCTCTCTTATTTCTCTCCTTCTCTCTCTAGGATCTCTCTCTCTATCTAATCCATGAGCCTTAGTACGAACCTAAGATGATCTTTTCAAAGAGATCCAGAACTACTTCGATATTTGTGCAGCAGGTCAGGTCACAGCACGATCCTTGTTAGAAATTTGTAAAATCTAATCACTGTTAACCCCTATTGAGTATCCTGACATGACCACTGATAATCTTGATCATGAATTCCTCTTATGAGGGATACGAAGATTCTCTATCTACTTTCTCTCTCTTCACTCATTTTCTCTCTCTAAGAAGGTCTAGGGATTTCAATATCGGACCACATCTTCCTCTTTTAGGGATCTATATTGACTCTGATAAAATGACTTGAAATTACTTTAATATTTATGCCATATGTTAAACACATGTCGGACATGTCTAGTATCTTTGAAACCCACTATTGATGAACTCTATTGATCGATCTTGATCTTGATCGAATACATACTTTACGATTTTTTGATCGAGTCATTTAGATTTGATCTTCGACTAAGAAACTTTGGATTGCTCTAGTGTGCGAACAGCCTATCGGATCGACTATCCAATCAATGGTCATCTTTTCTTATGATTTAATTTATTGAATCAATTGAAAAAAAATTACCTAATTCTTCTAAGAAAGTCTGAAGATCTAGGACGAACGAGGTAAGTAGATCTTATGCTCCTTATCTATTTTTAAATTATCATATTTTCTATACAAATAATTTATTATTGATGAAATCATATTTTTCATAAATAAAGATCAGTATATATGATATAAAAAGGTATATTTTATTATGAGCATTAATTCTATGAATATATTTTATAAAAATAGCATGTTTATGAAGCTTGAATTTTATTATTTTCATCTATGTATATATATGTTTAAAAAAATAAAGATTTTAAAGGTTCTCAGGTAGCTATAAATGAATTTTTATGAAAAGATCAACATCTAGAGCTAATATCCACATGAAACATGGCCCCATCAATGGATATAAAGTAGGCATATGAAATAAGAATTCTATTGATTAAGAAACATAGCCCTGTCATAAATATAGAGTGACTATAGCACAAATATCTATGCGTAATATTTTAAAACATGATACAAATACCTGACAAGAATGATTTATAAATCATATTTACAAAATATTCATGAATTTATGCATGTATGATTATCTTTATGACTTGTTTTACTATATGCTCTATGAAATATTTAATTTTATTATATCTATTATTTTTTAAATATTACATTATCATGAAAAAATTTATGCTTGATTCAATAAAAAGGTGTAGATTCTACTTATTAAGTTAGTGAACCTTATATTTTTTCTTTCTTTTACAGAGGAATAAGATTAGGACCGATAAAGGATCCAGACTTAGAAATCTATATAGCAAGCTTAAAAATTTTATGGTTGAAACTTAGTTATTGGCACTGATCGCATCTACTCATTAGATTAGCTACATCCTTTTGCATGTTCAGCCAGAAATAGTCTTGCCGAAGTACTTTGTGAGCTAGTGCTTTGCCCTCCAAGTGGTTGTCACAAATTCCTTCATGAGCCTTGTGGAGGGCACACTCCACCTCTAAGTGTCGAAAACATCAGAGTAAAGGTGGAGAGTACAATCTTTTGTATACCTTTTCGTCATACATAAGATACTGAGTCACTAGATGCCTTAGTTCCTTGCTTCCTCCCCATCGGTTGGCGGCACTCCATCTTGTAAGTATCGAACAATTGGGTCTATCCAGCTCAACTCAGTATCTGCTTGCATTATTGAGAACTCTTCAATGCTTGGGCACTCCTAGGTCTCTAAGTATGAGCTCCTCTTTAGGTCGGTAGCTCCAAGGGTGGCAAGCTTCGATAAGAGGTCTGCCCTCACATTTTCTAACCTCAAGATTTGTTGAATATTTATGATGGTGAAATTAGAAGCAAGATCTTTTACCTTCTACAAATACTTCATCATATTGGATTTTTGAGCCTCGTACTCCCCTTGCACCTGTCCAATGATGAGCTGAGAGTCACTGTAGACCCTTAGATGCTGAACTCCTATCTCTTTTGCTATTTTTAGATCGGCAACTAGAGGTTCATTATTCGAGATTGGGAATTCGAACCATAAGGTGTATTTGGTGACCACTCCATCTGAGCTAGTTAAAATTAGCCCAGCTTCTGAGCCCGTCGTGTTGGAAGAACCATCCACATGAAGGACCCAACATTCTTTGGGTGTCATGGCTTTCAATTCATCGCTCGGTTCCTCTTTCAGTATGGTGCATTCCAAAACAAAGTCAACTAATGCCTAAGTTTTGATAGATGGTCTAGAGAGATACTTTATGTCAAATTTTTCAAGTTCAACTGCCCATTTGGTAAGCTAACCTGAACTTTCAGGATAGTGAAGTACTGGCCTGATTGGCTGGTCAGTGAGGATAGCAATGGGGTGTGCCTGAAAGTATAGACGCAGCTTCTTAAAAGATATTAGGAAGGCATAAAACCATCTTCTCTAGCTTTGTATATCTGACTTGGACATCATGGAGAACTTGACTAATGTAGTAGTCTGGCTTCTATACTTTAACTTCCCATCGGGTGAGGACCGAGTTGATTGTCGAAGGTGAGATCATGAGGTACAAATAAAGTACCTCTTCAGGCTCTGGCTTGCTTAGAAGAAATGGTAAACTGAGATACCTTTTCAGCTCATCAAATGCAGCCTGACACTCCTCCGATCATTCAAAGTTTTTTGCTTACTTGATGGCCTTAAAGAATGAAAAACTTTTCTCGACCGACCTTGAAAGCAATCTACTAAAGGCTGCAATCCTTCCTGTTGACCATTGTATATCCTTGATTTTCTTTGGGGGCTTTATGTCTTGAAGAACTTGGATCTTCTAAGGGTTGGCCTTGATCCCTCGTTGCAACATCATAAAATCAAAAAATTTGCCGGATGTGACATTAAAGGCGCACTTACTGGTGTTGAGCTTCGTTCAAAAAGCATCATAGCGAAACGAACATCTCTTCAAGATCAATGATGTGATATTCAGCAGCTCTACTTTTAACAAACATATCATCTACGTAGACCTCCATATTCCTTCCGATCTATTCTTTGAAGATCTTGTTGACGAGCTGCTGATAGATCACATCTGTATTTTTTAGACCGAATGGTATAACCCTTATTAAGGGCGGTGTAGTTGATGCATGCACACCACTTTTCATTGGCCTTTTAACTAACACCACATTGGCTAATCACTCAGGATAATAAACTTCTCGGATAAATCTGGCCTTCAAGAGTCTATCAACCTCTTCTTGTATGGCTCTCTGTCACTCAGGGATGAAGCTGCGCCTCTTCTATTTGATCGAGCGATGCTTCAGATCCACATTCAAATGATGAACTATGATATCCGGATCAATGCTTGGCATGTTGAAAGCTGGTCAGGCAAACACATCCGCGTTAGTTTAAAGAAATGAGGTGAGATACTGATGGTCTTCTTCACATAATGGGAGCCGATTTTAATAACTTTGTTTGGATTAATTTCATCTACTAGCATTGGGATGAGGTATTCTACTGGCTAACCTCTCTGTTTAGTCAGTTTATCTCGGATGTCAAGTTCTTTCATTGGTTAATATTCTTCAAGTGCTTCTCCCAGCAAAGTCACCATATAGCACTCCCTAGCTAACCGTTGATTACCCTAGAGCTCACAGATCCCACGGGGAGTTGGGAATCTCACTATCAGGTGATAAGTTGAAACCATAGCTTGGAGAGAGTTCAAGCCAGGCTGACCTAAAATAGCATTATACACAAATAGACTTTTACCACAAAGTAGTTCAGCTCGACAACAGCCTATTTTAGAGCCTGTCCCACTATTGTGGTAAGAGAAATAATTCCTTCCACAGGCACTATGCTACTTGAGAACCCGATCAAAGGAGAGTTTTTCTTCGCCAGCCATCCAAAACTCAAATCCATTTCTACAAATGCATCATCAAATAAAATATCTACAGAACTTTCATTATCAACTAAAACTTGGTGTACATCATAATTTGAGATATAAAGCTGTTGGGATGCGTAGGCGGTTTCATGCATGTATTTCAAAATTTTTTCAAAAAATTATAGTGGAAGATAATTAGATTAATCAAATTAATCTAGCATGTATATGATTTAATCATCAAATCAACCTACTCTAGGATCTATGACATGTTATGTCCATATAAATTTAAAAAAATAATTGAAGATAAAATCAACATGCATGCATGTGAGCAGTAGATCACATCTGCTTCTAATCTGAGTTCAGAACTCGATACCTTTGCATGAATCGACGATCTCCACTATTGAGAGACATGGTGGAGAGGATTCTTGCTGGTTGCTCACAGCGCAAACGCGTCCGGCCTCTATGGGAGATCCACTTGAAGCTCCGATCTGATCGATCTTTTCAAGAGTGCTAGCTCACATGAAGATCTTCTTCTTGATTGATTTGGATCTTTTTTAAATCTCTGAAACCTTTTCAGAGGTTGAAGATGAACTTCTGAAGGAGACGAAGAGGTGAAAGAAAGATAAAGAAGAAAATAATTTTTTTTAATTATTCTCTCTTTTCAAACTCTTAGAACCAAAAATCTAGAATTCAGATTTTTGCGCACACCCCAAGAGAGAGGACCCTCCTCTCTACTTTTCACACAATGAATCATGCCCAAATTTTTCTCATGTGAAGATCTCTCTTCTGGTATCTTACATGTATAAAAGAAACCATAAAAGCCCCTTTTATAGGCATGTAAGGAGATAGGGTGAAGAGTCCTAGAGATCCTGGACTCTTACAGGATTCCACCTTCCTTCATAATTCCACATCCCAAAACATACCAAAAAATATGGGACATCTCTTTCCATATTTTTTTATGATAAATCAGTTCTCCAACTAATCTCTCACAAAAAGTCTCCTCAAAATGTCATACATATAAGGAGAAAAGAATTTATTGACGTAGAGAGGTTGATCTGAATGAGAACAGATTCTTCTGATAAGGAATATTTTGAAATCTAATTTTAAATTTTTTTATTAAATTAATTAATTTGGATGTGAGATAGAGAAGAAAAGACTCTTTGGTGTGAAAAAATCTCACATAAAATAATTTTATGCATGAAGATATATGGCATGCAAACTGGGATGGCGTAGGGAGAAGAGTCCTAATCCAATATGGACTCTAAGTTTTCTTATTTGAATCCAAACCAAATCACATCTGATTTAGCTCAAATAAAATATATAAAATCTAATCTAATTAAGTTCATAAATTTTAATTAAATTTTAATCAAATTAAAATAACCAAAGTTCTGATCAAATCAGAGATAATTCTTCT
>KE504718.1:956758-979916 GCA_000441515.1 Elaeis oleifera | reverse complement strand
ATTTATGAATATACATTATATAATATTATATATTATAACATACAAATATAATATATTATATTATATTATTATATATAATAATATTTATATAATAACGGATATCATGAAAAATATGGATAGATCTTAGCAACTTATCTAGAAACTAGTAATGCAAAAGAACATAAAATCTCAAGCCATTTTTCAATGCATAAAAAATATAAAAATTATTTTTTGTTTAAATATTGTTCGGAAAGTATTTATCCAGAAAATACAAAATCTTGAATAAGTTTTTACCCTCAAAGAGTGGACCTAAAGGTAATAAACTTTGACATGAGGGATGTTAATTGCTGACATTTGATGATTACCAAGAAAGTTATATTATATTATTATATACTATTATTATATTATATTATTATCAATAGAAGGTGATTAAATCGAATTGTTATATTATATTATTATATACTATTATTATTATATATAATATAATTTGTTATATTACGTTATATTATATATTTAACATACAATATTATCAATATTTATCAATGTATATTATATAATATTATATATTATAACATATAAAATATAATATATTATAATATAATATATTATACTATATTATTATATATAATAATATTTATATAATAAATAGTATTATGAGAAATATGGATAGATTTTAGAAACTAGTAATGCAAAAAAACATAAGTAACATATTCCAAATAATTTTTTATTGCATAAAAAAATATGAAAAAATTATTTTTCTATCTAAATGTTATCCGAAAAATATATATCCAAAAATATATAGATTCTTGAAAATAAATTTGACATGAGGGTTGTTAATTGCTGACACTTGATGATCACCAAGGAAGTTTTTCCGATTACCTATCAATAGATGTATCAATAGAAGGTGACTAAATCGGCTTGTATTTTCCCTTAGGTGCCATAACCACTGAACTTGCTCTAAAATTTAGTTTTCAACTAGATCATCTGGAGCACTGTTATTCTTCCAATTACATGTGCCTCAACTGTTTAAGAGACTAAGAAAGAATAAGAATGTTAGCATCACGAACTTATGGAGGTCACAAGATTGATTTGGTTGCAGCATGTTGATTGCATCACAGCAAACAAACAGAGAGAAATCCCTTGTTGTTGTTAAACTTTCCCTTCTAATTCTCTCTTGTGATTTCTTTTTCATACTTGTGTTCCCAAGTGTTTAAGAGACCAAGGATGAGAAAGCATCACGAACTTATAATGGTCAAAAGATTGATTTCTTGGTGCAGCATATTAGTTGCATTACACTTAAACGACAAACTAATATATAAATTCTATTCATAATCTTATAAAGGTTGCCTCCAGCAAGACCATGGCAGCCAAGCCAACCGAAGGATTTACCATATTAGCTCCTTCAGAAAGCCACGTACATCCATGAGAAGAGCAGGAGGTCAGGATAATAGACATAAAACTATGTGTGAAAAGATAACCATAACAACAGGGAGAGTGTGGTGTCTCCTCGGAGTCGCAAACATAAAAAACATTCCAGGCTTCCTGAAAAAATCCATCTTGCACAAAATACTACATGTTTTTCGTCGTCATCATTACCGACTCAAAGGCTGGCTGATGCACCACCATTATGGAGGCTCCTTTGGTGACCACCCACCAGAACATCTTTGAATCGACCTATTGGTCCTAGCATCCTGCTCATTCTCTGTCAAAAGTGATCGAATTGTTAGTGACCAAAAGAATAAAACAGGAACATAAAGAAAGCAAATTACAGCAGCAGTTGCAGGCTTATCTAACATAACACGAATTGGAAGCAGCAGATAGTAATCGAGACGCCGAACATTTCGTACCATAGGGAACCTCTAAACTGCTTGGTTATAAAGATAAATCAATCACCATTACCTATTGTTGTATCGGCCATGGATAAAGAACACCTCACCTGATGATGTTTGTTCACCCCATCCACAGAAATTCGGAACCATTTTTTAACAACTCAGGCGATTACTTTTCATTTACATGGCTCCCTAAATTAGAAGTTCCTCGTTACTTTGGGGTTTCAGATGAACAGAACAAGCACATTCACTTGTGCAGGACCATGCAAGGAGCTACTAGTTAAGTGCCATTACAGCTTACACCAAATGCAACTCAACAGAAAAAGCTGTGCCACGATGATGCACAACCCTAAAACGCCTCAGATATCTCTATTCTACTCTGACTGAGATTCTGCCTGTAAGGACCCACCACCCAAGAACATGGCACATGACATCTTGCATGGATTACAAAGATGCATCAGAGGTATCAGTCAAACTATGTCCTTTGATATTATTATTCATAGGAGAGAGATTCAAAAGGCAAGGAAGAAATATATGGTGTCTCATCTCTGATAGTACCAATTCTGCAAGTGATAGGTGCATGCCACTACAGACGAAATACAATCCAGAAAAGATTGGCCTATGATCCAATTATTTGCATGTAATACAACGGTCTTGATCAAGAATCAAAGTGACATCTCTTCAGAGCTGCGGTTGGATAGTGAATCTCTCATTCAGAATCTGTACCACATCCCATCATCTCATGTATAACATGTTAAAGAACTGAATAATCAATATTCGCAAAAGGTGAAAGTGGCTGCCTCTGTCCAAATGAGGCCTCATCAATGTGCCAAAAGACATTTGATAATTCCAAATAAGAAAAAGTGCTCTGAAGCCCAATATCTCACAATATTATTACAAGTAAACATCACTTTCATCATTGATGCCAAAAGGCATGCCCGGTGCATGTCTGAGTGATCTGAGAATGGATTAGGTGAATGTCAGTAGGGCCATGTAATGTGAGAGAAGATGGTAGGGATTATAATTGTGCCATTTCATGGAAGGATGGACTACTTGATCATAATAGACAGCTGAGATATCATCAACGTGAAAATAGTTCATAGAGATGGTTAAACTACCTTATGATAAGGGGGGTGGATGATTGAGCAATTTTTTTTCCTTTGGGCTTCAGTGTGCAGTTTCACTTAAAACACAAATATCAAACAACTACTTGATCGTAACAGAGAGCTGAGATCTCATCAAAAGAGAAAATGGTTCATAGAGCTGGTTAAGCAATCTTATGATAAAGGGTGGTTAATGATTATAAGCAATTTTTTCCCCGCTGGCCTTCAAAGTGTTTGCAGTTTCACTTAAAACACAAATATCAAACAAAACCAAACATGTTGAGAAGCATGAAACATCAATAGATTTGTTGCAACTTGCAAGGATAGAAATCCTAGTCTTAATTACAAGGAAAGTGTTTATGCAATATTTCTGTTAACATCTTCAAATGTCAAACACAAACTATCAGACAAATTGTAGACAATAACAGTATTTGGGATGAAAGCGTAGCAGTCAAGGGTTCACAATTGAGAGGCTAATAAAAGACTCCCATGTCAAACAGGCAAACACAAACTAATAGGCAAATGCAACGACTCAAAAACAAAGTTAGAAAAAATTTGATTGCATAATTGGAAAGTTTTTTAAAAAAAAGTCAAATGGTGGCTTTCTTGCAAAGACTAAAAAACAAGTTACAGTAAACATGATTGCCCAATTGGAAAGTTAAAGAAAATCATATGGTGGCTTTCCTGTCAATGACAAAGCCAGGGTTAACACGCCAACAAACAAATTTTTTTAAAAAAAAGAAAAAAAAAGAATTGCATATGGAGAGCAAAAAAATGCAAAAAATTGAAATAGTGACTTTCTTGAAACAACTAAAGAAAAGTTTACCAAAAAATATTGATTGCATAATGGGAAAGTCAAAGAAAATGTAAAGGTGTCAACACCAATGCAATGCCAGGGCGAACACCATGACAACAATGAAGTAGAAGAAGGGAGATCCTAATCAAGAGCGTTACGCAACCACAAATATAGCTATGGCTAATGCTGTCTAGTTTATCTAATGTGCAGACAATATAGTATATAAGGCAATATGGACCAACCAGAAAAAAGATATCAAATTATCTAATATGCTTTAAAATCCTGAGTTTATATCTAATCAAGATGCACAAAAGGCTCAGGCAGTTCAAAAAGAAGTATTGGCAGGACAAATATAAGGCAAGAGGAGGAAAACAATGGCAAAATCCAAGCATGTGAGAAAAAAGAATACTTAATTTACAATACACGCAATGTCCCTGTAAGGCATGTTTGCACTAGGTACAAAATAATAGGTCATGTAGGGCTAACGGGCATGCCGTTAGGACCACATGTGTAATAGTCTTATATCCACGAGAAGGTTTAGCATGCTAGCATTTTTGTGCTGATATGACAGCTCTCGATTGGCAGCATTCTTTAACTCAGAAAACCACTTCCAATCATCTGCTGCAACATCAACCTCTAAACTGGAGCACGCAAGAAAGTGTGCATGAATATAGTATTTTCCAGGAGCTTATCATCAATCATTAATACTTACCAGGTATTTCTACAATAATGAAATAGCTGTTGGATGGGTATCCTCATAAGTTTACCGCCCTGACAACCTCAAGCAACACTATTTAAGGGTTAATAAACGGTACTCAGGACCACTTAGAGTCAGGAAAGAGAGAATATAACCATGTTCAAGGCACTTAAAAATCAATTTCAATCATGCACTGCCATATCAGCAAGTAGATGGGAGTGCATATAACCTGTGCATGAGCACAATATTTTGCAGGAGCTTATCATTAATGATTTGAATATTAAGCTAGGTATATGCTATTTTGTCAATACATCAACAACTTCAGTTTTTGGATGAACTTTTCATGAGTTCATTGCTCTGGTACATGCTACTTCAGCCTCCCAATGCAAGTGGCTACCTAGGACTGCTTATACTTGGAAAAAAGCTTCAGGCTATAACGATGTTTAAGATGTAACTTGTTAGATGTATGCCCTAAAAGTCAGATCGGCTGACACATTTACACTTTCTGAGGCATAATTTTATAATTGAATTTTGAAATTAATAAAATTGAATTATTTTTCATTCATGTTATGTATATTTTGTGTCCATGAATCATCCGAGAAGTTGATCTAACAATGATACGTATTCTCAAGAATTGAGAATTTGAGGCATATGTCGTTTAAAGTCAATTCCTAAATATTCCCGATCGACGGATCATCACGGAGATAGTAAATGATCCGGATAGATTAGTGCACGGATCGCTTCCTTCTTGAATAGATGAGTCTCGAGTCTACAGTGTGAAGACACTGGAGCGAGAGTTCAGATGCTTAATAAAATTAAAGATAATGAGTGTAACCAGTACGAAAGTCACTTGGATGGTTACTCACTCGTCAGTGATTTACTCGATATTGCAGTTGTGTAGATAGTTCTCTGACCTACGGTGCCTCGGCTGATCACAGTGGGATTGTTGTAGTTTGACTGCACAATCACTTGATTACCTAGTCATTCGGAACTTTGCGGTGTATGTTGGCTACAGTAGATCCATTGTAGGAATGGGATGTGCACCAAAATGGGATCTGTCAATCCTGATAGGCAGGGAGAGGTCCTATGCAGTTCATGAGATTGAGTCCTAAAATCTATGGCCATAGTAGGCGAATGATGGAAAGAAATTTTCATAAGATTTCACATAAACTCGAATCGATTGAATCCAGCATATGACAGATAAACGGATTTGATGAGTTATCCTTGACCTGCATCTTGTCAGAACTCACGACAGAAGAACCGACATACGGTAACTGCACCTAGAGGTTCAATATTTCATTCTACTGAATTGCCACTACATACTGCTAGGTGTTACTGTTGGATTGTAAGATTCGTCAAGCATCATCTTGATGATCGATGATCCTTGATGGGCAGAATTGAAATCGTTCCAACCCGTCGAAAAGAATTTCGATGATATTGTGATAAAGATCACAGTATATCTCACTACCAGAAAGAATAGAATCTATGGAGTTACACACAAAAGAGATCTTTATCCGATCAAATGGTTGACCTGTGATTATGAATCACAGAAGGATCTAATTGTCAATATGATTGATGATTGATCTAATGCAATTATTGCAATTGTCAAACTTACTAAGTGTTAATGAGTTGTAGAAAGATTAATTAGCAATTGGATTGCTAATTGGCTCAATCTGATTAAGTAATGGAGTTCGGATCAAGTCTAATTTAATTAGATTTGATTTGACTTAGTTTGAGTTTGATTAGATCAAGCCTAATTGAGTTATGAGATGATTCAATTATGAGGGAGACAAATTACTGATTTAATCAAGACTTGAGTTCAATTAATTCTTAATTGGATTAGGATTTCATTGAATTCTTAGTTAGACTAAGATTATTTCCTTCTTAAGTACAACCAATTCCTAAGATGGTTAGGAATTAATTAAGTACCAAAAGAGGAGTCCCAGCCTACTGGGACTCTCTCTCCCTAGCGCCCCCCCACTATGATGCTGCACCCCATAAGGAGAAGCCGCGCCATATATTCCACGTCTTCTTTTTTTAGATTTTGCCTCCTCTTCTCAACACCAACTTGGATAGAGATAAGAATTGAATTCAATTTGAATTCAATTCTTATCTTGATGGAGTATGATCTCACCCAAACTCTCTTGATCGCCATCTATTAAGGGATTTTCCTTTGGGCGTTAAACCAAGTTTTTATTGTGAAAAATACAGAATATTGGGTGTGGGTTTTGAGAAGGGGCATGGGATTGAGAGAGGCGCATATCCTCTTTAGGTTTCTTCCTCTTAGGCATGGGCTTTGGGGTTTTAAGAGAAGAAAAATAGAAAGAAAGGGGTTTCTCCTATTCTTCTTCCTCCTCTTCTCTTTGTTTTCTGAGAGGATTTTAGAAAGTTGAAAAAGATCTGCATCAACCATCAAGAGACGTCTTTTGCAAGGGAGCTAGCACTTCAGTGAAGTCGCAGGCCTTTGATCGGATTTGAAGGCCTCATATGGATATCCGTAGAGGCCGGATGCGTATGCGGCTGATCAAGGAACCTCGGAGTATACCACGATCATGAGCTGCAAAGATCATTAACCCGTGCAAAGGTATGGAGATCGGATCTCCGGTTTGATATCTTTAATCTGGTTTGAAATTTCAAAATCTTAATTTCAGCATGTGAAAGCTCCTGGCTATGTGTAGATTAGATCTATATTTTGTATGCATACTTGATTAAAAAAATTTAAATCTAAATCAGTTTGGTTTTCGCTACAATTTGATTTCTGCATACGTATCCCGGAAGTCGGACTTTTTTCATAACTATTATCATCAAATTCAACTACCAAAGAGAATTAACACTTTTGAAAGAGGTTAAAGAAACAGTCAGTGTTTGTTTCTGCAATTTATTATTCTCCATTGACACTGTTGACAATCAAAGTGCTTCCCAGTTTGTTTAACAAAATAATATGATTTGCAAATAAGCTGTTCAATAAAATAATGAATCTTGCTTGCTAGAATTGCTTCAGATGATAAAATTTGCAACAAAGACTCAAACTGAAGGATATCTGACAAAGGAATATTGAAGATAACCAAAATGCAGAGTGCAAAATTACTCCCATTTTCCATGCATTCCAACAGCACATGAAAATTTCTGGGCTAGAAATAGTGAAAATAGAATTTCATGAAACCATTATATTTAAAAGAATCACCATATAAATAGATGAGAAAAGTCTATGACTTGGTAGAAAAAACTTAAATGTGCGCCAAATACAAATTTATTCATAATTTCATCGCTTAGTAAACTAAGTTAAAATCCTTGATTTAGTTAAGGCTATGATTTAACAACCAACCTATGAAACTCGCCTAGCTTCATATAGCAATTCTGGATCCACAAACACCCACTATGCCTGCAATGTGACTTCTAATTAACTGATGCGAGTTGGCTTGGAGAAAGACCAAGGCATGAATAAGCGCAAGCAGTAATGCAGAACCAAGAAAGAGATCGATGGTTGCAGGCTAAAGTTATAGTAACGCAAACCCATGAAAAAGTTAACAAAATGCAGATTGTACCCAAATGATAACAGGTCAAAACTTCAAAGATTGGTTCACTAAGAATACACATAAAATCAAAAGATGAGCAGAATGTCATTATGAAGTTTGTCAAACAAGCTTCTTTGACAAGTTGGAATCATTCAGATTGCAGTCCAGAAAGAAAATCACCAAAATACTGGGAGTTTTGTAGAGGGATTAATCTCTTAGTCTTAGCTGTTGCATGATTCAACATAGTCGACGAGCCGAACCAACGTCATGGAATTTTTTTGGGCTTTCTAGTGCCAATCAACTCCATCACAAGAGTCCAATTAGAGATTACTGATGAGTTTTCCAACATTTCAAGGCACCTTGAAGGAAACTAAGAACATATGAATTTTGATCAAGTAGTATATATTTAGTACATGCTTTCGTTCATACCTTAAATTATGTACATAGCATCAGCTGGTTATATAGACAGAGGATTTGAATATCAAAACTGAAACTGAATAGCACACAAGGCATTAAGGTGGATTCTGCCAGATAACCTTTATAGTTCAGAAGCCCCTCACCTTCTAACTATATCCTTCCTTCTCCCTCCTAATGACTCTTCTCACTCTTCTTTCTATATTAGTATATAGAAAACCACCATACCCCCATACAAACCTTTCAAAAGTATCATCTTGTTTGTTAACAAGTTGCTAATGATGAGAACAAAGAAACCAATAAATAGAATAGCAATCCAAGTTAAGTTTAAAAATGGAGTGCTTACAATTTCCTTCATAGTACTATTCCTGTCATATTCCCAGCAACGATGTCAGCTTACCTCATCATGGATGTTAAACTGCAATTTAAGTTGATGTAGCTGCCATTTTTCTCGCCGCCAGCGCTGCCCAAGAATTACAAGCCCCATTAAAGCAGCAGCCACACAGACAGACCAAAATGTGTTAGCCTCCTTTGCGTGACGATACAAAGATGCTGCATGCCTTTTCCACCATGCTTCACAAGGAAGGCCAGATTCATCAGACTTATCCTCTTCATTCTTCTTTGCATACTTTGGAGGAGAATCCAAATTTTTGGGAGAATGTTCATAGAACTCACTGCTCTCAATATGAGGCACTGACTCACTTCTACCAGTTTCAGCATGAAAAGTACTAAATTCAGGACCCAGATACATATCCTGCTCTTCACCAATCAAATTTATCTTTTGCAATCCCTTTCCCTCTTCACACTCCATACCATACTGAATTCCATGTGGGGATTGTCAGATTGACTTAGCACATTTTCTTCACTCATTTTATTGGCTTCATTATCATCCTCAGCAATGCTTTTCTGACCCTCTGCTTCAATTTCATTGAATTCTAGCTCTATTGGTAGATTCTCATGCTCACTTGGTGGAAATACAAAGTGACCGGACATAAATAATGCACCAGAAGATTCACTTTGACTTTTGTTGAACTCCTTGCCTTTATTCTCATCAGCTAGGTCAAATTCTTTCGGACCAGGTGCAGCAGCATAGGTAGATGCAGTTAGAGAGACAACTTCCCAATCAGCTCCACGGGATGGTGTGCCCTCTCCCTCCTTCTCATCATCCGCCATTTCCCAAAACCTAACTAGACTAGCATCATAAGTTCAACAAGATTCAGTTTAACACAATACCGATATTGCTATATATATTAATAAAGATTGAATTAATGGACAGAGATGGGTGAAGATGGCAACAACAGAAGAACATGTCTTTCTGTATTTGCCCAGATGGTAGACCAATTCAGTCATTTTCAAATAAAATCTTCAAGGACTGTTTTTATATCAATCAAGATGAACCGTTTGGTATTTTATAAATTAGTCAAAAACATACAATCAGCAATTTGTTTTTTTTTTTTTAAAGGAGAACCTAACAAAGATAATCATGGATATTTTCAGAATCCAACAGTGAAAAAACAAGAAAGAGAAAAGTCCTGAAGGGCACATTTAAACAATTAAAACACATTGGTGAAAGTATATTCATAAACTTATCCTCACCCCTGAAACTCCTTTCACATTTTTATGCATCAAGGAACTCAATAAAGCAATCCAAAGATCGTATAAACTATCAAGAATCACATGTTTCTCAATCGCCGAACTTCCAAACAGCCCAAAACATTCAGGAAGTCCCCCTTCAAATGATACCTTGCTGTCTATAGTTAGCATAAAATGATGTTTTACTATCTAGAGCTGACAAGGGGCCCAACAAACAGTTGCATCCACAATCCAAATAAATCGAATTCAGATTAACTAAATAACAAAATGACTAAATCTAATGAATGTTGTTTACAAATCATATTGAGAAGAACCAAATCAAACAGCAAAGGACATTTTCCCTTGACTCCTTCTATGTGTAAGCACATCATCAGATAATTAACAAAGCTTGACCAAATCCTCTCATTCCATACAATTTACCACCAAAGGGAATTTAAAAATCTTTACACGCAAAGATGATAGCCGTTTTCCTCTATACAGATCCACCCATTCATAATTATAAAAGAGGTAATCCAAAGAACCCTAATTTCTTAGAAATTCAATTTGCAGTAAGGTGATTCAACTCTTATTAAATAAACCAATTGTTCCATCGACGAAAACCCACATGGGTCAATTGAAACAACCAGAACCCTAGCATCCAACCGAATAGCATCGACTAACAAGAATCAGAAAAAAAGAAAGAAAAAAAACAATCCTGATAGATCCTCACACAATCCAAGAGCAATTCGAATTAGAGAAAGAAGAAGAATCCCAAATTATGATTAAAACTATAACTTTAAGGGTTGCATGCAAGATAAATGGGAAAAAGAACTAGTCGATAAATCAAATCATCAGACCAACAAAGAATTCTAAAAAGAGGAGATTATTACCTTCAATGAAAAATAAGAAATTGGAGAATTTTCCAGTTCCCGGGACGAAGAAACCTTTGGGAGCCAAAGCTAATCCAGAGGAACTTTAATACTAGAGAGATCTAGAATGGAACTAGCCGGTAATCTCCGTTGGGAAACCGGCTGTAGGCTGTTGGCGGTGCCTCGAGTTGGGGTTTGGGATGACGGTGGGAAGGGGAAAAAAAAAAAGGTAAATATGGCATGGCAAGGTTCTGAGCGCGCTCTCTGTCTGATCTGAAGCCGGCATTTGTCACATGGAAAGTACGTAATTTAACCAGGGACCTGTTTACACAATCCAACAAATTTGGATTGGTTTCCGCATCAAATTATCATATTTAATATAAAAAAATAATTAAAAAATTGATGAACTTCATATTATTTTTAAATAATAAATAAATAATAATATGAAAGATTGATATTTGATAAATTTTCAAATGACGATAATCCATACTTAACAAAAATATCTCTAATAATACTGTATATGTAATTATTGAATTTGTTTAGATATCTTTCTAAATTTATTTAATAAAAAATTTATAAAAAAAATAAAGATGATATTATGTAAAGGATTATATGATTATAGATATTATATAAAATTAATAAGAGATAACAATGATATCTTAATATTAAAAATTATTTATTTGAATGGTATATTCATAAATTTGGCCATATTTTATATATAGATTTACCTCCAACCAACGTAGCAATTTTTTTTAGTATCATTTTTCAGAATAATTTTCTACCAATCAAACATAGTAAAAATTACTTTCTTCGCAATCATTTTTTTAAAAATAATTCTTAAAAATTATCAGATTATCCCGTAATCTGATATACCCTACCAAATGGACTATAAGGGTTCATCCTAAGTTTACCTAAATCCTATCTACCGGCATGTTGAATTGCAAGATAAAAATCATGAAGTTTTTTTTTTTTCTTCCTATGGGATTTGAGCTGGAGATAAATTAGGTTGACAAAGGTCCTACTTAAATAGAATGTATAATTCATAATCCTATAAAAAATCTAGTCCAGTCCTATTGGATTTTCAAACAACCCTAAGCTGGAGATTTGAAGGATAGCTATAATTTCTATCGATTGAAGTGAAAAATAATTTAAGTTAGGAGACTACCTGAGTCCTGGAGACCCTCCATGTTCATCAAATTATTTTGTCCTCTAACAAAAATCAAATTAGAGTGTAGCTTAACATTTTCAAACCTCCTCGTGTGAATAAAGGAATGCCTATCTAATGCTTTAACTGAAATATTTGTATCATTAATCATAAGCCCTGTATATCTGTATATGAATAGTTTGATCCTTGAATTAGCACACCTTGTATAGTTGCTAGCAAGTCTCCTTCCAAAACCATATAGGATTTTTTCGGTGCAACGGTATCTTGGCTTAAATTCTTGCATTACAATTATTGTAATATTTTGGCCAAAAGAAAGAGGGGTTGTCATTTGCATGACGCAAGCAATCTTGTGTAAAACTCCAAAGAACCCTAGTTAGAACATGTAAATGCAAGCAATTGTCTATAAAATATAGTTTGACTTGCAAAGTTGTATGGTTTGACTTGCAAAGTTGTATACCAATTATCTCATACTTAAGAAGAATTTGATACAACTTTGCAAGTCATCACACACCTGGAGAAGTATAGTACACATTTGATACATAACTTGCTTGCTTTATTGCATATCTAAAGGCATGGATTTTATGCATCCCTAACAACTTGTTTGTAACACATCCAGACTGATAACCGTGATCGATCGACAACATATCTCAAAAGGCCATCTAGTATAGATGCAGTATGTCTTCAAAAGGGGCATCTTGTGCAAGTCGGATAAGAGATTTTGAAAGGATATCAAACTTCAATCAAATATCAATGTACAGACAGAGAACTTGGCCAGTAGACAAAAGTACTCAACCAGTAAGCCAAAGTTATACTTAATAATAAGTAGAAGGATGCCAACCTCTATCAAAGTATCAAGAGAAGTAGGCTGAAACCCCAAGAGGCACAGACCAAAATACCAAGAGGATGTAGGCTGAAATACTTTGGTATGGGCAAATACACCAAGGGTCCAAGGGTGTAGGCTGATTTAAACCAATATACCAAGAATGCAGATCGAAACACCAAGGGTGCAAGCTGAAATACTAAGGATGTGGCCAAAATATCAAAAGGTATAAGTCGACACCATTGGAATTTCTCGTAATATGAATTTTCATTGATTATGGATTAATTTCTTACTTTGATTTCTTATGAAATAAGAGCTAAATTATTGTCTGAATGAATGGTCAAGGAACCGATAATTACTTATGATTATATTATTATTTTGGACTCTATTGTCTTAGTCATAAAATATAGATATTCGTGTAGGCCTGATTTGGTTAATAGGCTCTGTAATGAGTGAATTCATTAACATTACTAAGTAGGTTAGGTTCCCACTCCACTCCTATATATATACATTTGTAAAGAATCCTAGGGCATTAAGATCTCTATATTCCTAAGATGCGCCTATCCCATTGAGAAATAGATATAAAGTGGAGACGAAGAAGAAGTTCTATCTCATTGTTATTTTCTTCTTTCACAGGATGCTGCTACAATAATCATTAATGGCTGCTCAGAGCTCCTAAAGTATGATTGGATTTTATTTTACTTTTTAATGATTTTGTGTGCTAATCTCTTGTGTGATTTCATATGGGAAAATCTCATATTTGATATCAGAGCCTGAATTTTGTAGGAGATTAGAATCAAAATAATGGATTCAATAAAAAAAAGGTTTTCACGTACATACCCTCCCAAATATTAGAATTTATATAAACACTCTCCTAAAATTAATATTTGCATATATATCCTCATAAATATTTATTATGTATGTATGCCCTTATTTTTTGCTTTTTTTTCTGCATATATATCCATTCCATTTAACACCATTAAGAAATTAGTGGTTTAAAATTGAAATAACTAAAATATCCTTAATGGATAGATCGATATGCAAAAAAAATATTTATAATGATATATATGTAAATAGTAACTTTACGAGGATGTTCATGCAATTTAACATATTTAGGAGGATACATATGTAAAAAATTATTTATTTTATTCATTTTAACTTATTTTAATACTTAGACTCATCTAGTGCTTACTCATTGATATTTTCTACAAAAATATTTTTATAATTTAAATTAATTAATTTTCAGTGAGATTGTTAACCTATCACCCACCTTTGAAGTAAAAAATAATTTTATAATTTAAATTAATTTGACATAATTGAAATGCTATATCAAAGATATTTATGCAAAAATAATATACTGTATGGGTATTGCATGCAAATATCAATTTTTGGAAGGGTATTCATGTATATTCAAGATTCAAGAGAGTATTAACATAAAAATATTAAGATTTTTTTATATATATACCTCCTAAATATATGAAATTATATGAATAGCTGCAAAATTATTATCATATATATATCCTTATAAATATTTCTTTTGTATATATGTCCATTGAGAGTATTTCAATAATTTCAATTTTAAAACTATTGATTTCTTAATAGCATTAAATAATATGGGCACATATGCAAAAATAAGAAAATAGAAGGTATACATATAAAATAAGTATTTATGAGGGTATATATGAAATATTAATTCTGGATAGAACAGGTACGGGTCTTCCCATGGCCATCCCCTCTTCTCTCCTTCTCATCAGAGTGGCGAGATCAGGCTTCGACAACCATCAAGAAAAATGGTGGTGAGTCCGGCCGAGTTTCCATCCAGATCCAAAATCGAAAAAAAAGGTGAGGGACAATGGTTCTCACCACCATGCCCTCCTCCTCCCATGTCATGCTCACAAGTAGTCATTTGTGCAGGCGGTGGTGATCTAGGGCAAGCGACGATGCTAAATGCGGCTCACCATCCTTTTGCCATCCGATTTTAAGAATTTCAAACAAAAGAGAACTATCGAATCTCATCTTTACCAACGGTGGGTAATCAGAGAGAGGCTAACAATCAGAAGCGGTGGATGGAAAGAGGCTGGCGGTCTACTTATTAAGGCTTACCGCAGGTTGTCAATTGAGACTTGGACGGGAGGCATCAAGTTTGGCCCCCTTTTCCACCACCCGACCATGAGAAGCAAGGAGTTTTCAACTTTCGGGTTTGGGTTTCAATCTGAAATCTGAACCCAAATTAAAGGAAAGGGGATTTGTCAATTTAGCCCTTGGAGAAGTACATTATTTGATTACAGCACTTCAAAAATTATATTCTGATCCCTATGATGAAATTTATTACATAAAGCTACCTATATTATTGTTTAGCCCATGATAAAGTTTATTATTTAATAACAATCCTCAAAAAATTATTTTGAGTCCTTGAGATGAGATTTTATTATAATATTGAAGTGTTTGTATTATTGTTTAGTTCTTGTTCTAAAGTTTATTACATAATATTGATCTAATAATTATGTTATGATCCCTACAATATAGTTTAATTGCATAAAGATCTTTAAATATTCTATTATAAATCTTGTACTCTCACATTTGGTTTGAATAATCACATATTTTTGTGTTAATCCCTAGTTTAGAAGATTGTAGGTTCATAGGTGGTGACCACCAAAGTGGCCTTTTTATTGAGATTTGCAACATTCTTTTGCTGGGCATTTCAAGGGATTAGACATGTTAATTTTTGGTAGATTCTTTACTACAGATACATTAAATTGAATGAATGGATTCATGGGCATAGCTCATTGATCTCTAATTTGAAGATTTGTGGATTTCATCAGATAGTAACTACCTAAGTAGCCCATTCACTGGTGTTTGCAAGATTTTTCTATATGATATTTTAAAGAGATTGAGAAGTGTTGAGAAATTATTGCATACAATTATCTTTTCAAAGGGAGCTTATTGTATATTATAGTTGTGAAGTAGAATATTTTGTAACTGGTGAGTGTGCATAGTCTAGAGATTCATTCTATCAAAATAGATGGAACTCTGAAAGTTGATAATACCTTACTAGTTAATTCCACTAGACACTAAAGAGATATCTTATATGGGTCATTTCCTTCCTAAAGAAAGTTTGTGGCATTGTACCAAGAGCTCTCATTGAAATAATGCTTATATATATTTTTAAGCATATTGGTTGTATGTGTTTGTCCATTAATTAACTGCATTAAGTTGTTTGTGGTTAGCACTTTGCAATGAATAACTCTACTGCTCCCATTGAAATTCTGACTAGAACAAATTACAAAGATGGAACATGATATTGAGTTGGCGCTGGGTTTGATACATTTGGATGTTGCATTGCATGATGATACTCCTCTCAGGTCACTAGTGAGAACACTTCAAAATAAAAAACTGCCTATGAAAAGTGAGAGAAAGTGAATCATCTTAACTTGATGATTACGAAGAGATCCATATCTAATTCCATTTTAGATGCTATACCTAACAATGGTAACACTAAGCAATTCTTTGATGCTGTAAGTAAGAGATATGTAGAATCTGATAAGATTGAGGTGGGAGAGTTGATGAATAAATTAATTAATATGAGGTATGATGGTACTAGCATTTTTAGAGCTTACTGAAGGGAAGCATGGCGGTTTTGTGTATACGTTTTAAAATTTTACAGCAGAATATACATAGATTAAATAATTTAATCTACAATACATGCATAGATCAAATCTAAAACTACCATACAAGATTTATGATATAAACTAATATGTATGTATGTAAATCCAAAATCTAAAATTCAACAAATATAGATCACATCTATATCAAATCAGATCATATCTGAATTATATTTAGATCATATCTAAATATGAATTGAGTTCAAAACTCCATATCTAAGCGTGGATAGCAGATCACCATATTCAAAATTCATGATAGTTAGTTCTTCATGATGCTCAGCAGCCGCACACGTGTCCAGTCTCTACAGATATCCACACGAAGTCCTTGTGCTGATCAATCTCTCCGAAAATGCTAGCTCGCGAAAACATCATGCTTTGGCTGATCTAAGAAGAATATGAAGAAAATGAAGAATAAGGAGATCCTCTCCTTTTCTTTCTGGAATCACGTATCAAATCTCTACAATAGAGATTAAGAGAAGAATTCTTTCTTCTCAATTCTCCTATACACAAGAGAAAACTTTTCTCTCTTCCTTTCATGTCTTTAAGAAGAATTTTTTTTTCTGATTTTCATGATAAAATTAGATCTAATCTAATTTTTATATAAAAATTATATAAATTTTAATCTCCAGAAGAACTCAAAAAAGAGACCCAAGAGAAGAACCATTCTTCTCTTTTCTTCTCCTTGATCTAGAGCCCTAGGAAATCCCAAACATCCAACCAAATTTTTTTGATATTTTTTCTCTAAATTTTCATGTTAAAATTAGATCTAATCTAATTTTACTCTAAAAAAAATTTTAAAAAAAATCTATAAGAAAAACTCCTTCTTCTCCAAGGCTGTGCACTAGAAAGAAGATCCTTCTTCTTCCTTCTCCTTCTCTCATTGGGAAGAACCTTTCTTCTCCAATTTTCTGTAGTAATACCAGCAAGAGAAGCTTTCTTTGTTGCCTTGAAATCAGTAGCAAACTCTCACAAAATCTCTTCCAAAGAGGGGAGAGAAGAGGGGCTTCATGCATGGAGTTATGGGGCGTCCAACTCTTGGATGCCCCCTCCTCTTTTTCTTCCTTTTGGACGACCACAAGAGGGGGATGGCCTATTTTCTTTCACAGAAGAGAGAAGAGGGTGCGACATCAAATTTGGGGCATGGATACTCATGGTGGGAAGAAGTGGGGCATGGAGGATCTTAAATAGATGGGTTTAGGAGTTGGTTAAGTCCTATTCCAAATAGGGCTCAAGAATCTTCTTCCAATTCTAACTAATTTTTGAATCCAATCCTAACTAACTTAGAATTAGTTATAACAACTAACTAATTAGGTCCTAATCCAATTATGAAACTAATTAGGCCCAATCCAATAAAAATTAGTTAGATTAAAACCCCATTGATCCAAAGATTGATTCTTGGATATTTTCTTTAACATTTTCAAAGAAGCATTTGATAATAGGGTTTGATCCAATCAAACCAATTATCCAATAGGATTTGATCTAATCAAAGTCTAAATCAAACTAAATTGAATCTTATTCAACTCAAAATTTGATTTGCATCCCTAAGATCAATTGAAACAAGTCTTGTTATCCAATAGGGTTGTATTCAATCAATCCAAAGCTAGCTTAATTGAATCCAATTCAATTAGATCTGATCCAATCCCCATTGCTCAATCAAATTGAACCAATAACAATCAAATTATTAATTAATTATTCTTCTAATTTACTAACCATTAGTAAATAATTTATTGCAATATTTGCATAGGATTAATCATCAATCATATTGATTATTAAATCTTTCAACGATTCATAATCGTCGATCAGCCATTTGATCAGGCAGGTACTTCTATATGTATAATCCCATAGATTCGAACCTAAGTCAGTAGTACAAAAATATTTCTTTACCAATCGATGTAACCATCTAACAATGATAATCTGACATTCGGATAGGCCGAATGTATGTCCAGCAACACTCTAAAATCTACGTGAATATAGTTACCGTATAATTCATCTCTTTGACTCTCGATGCTCAAGAACGACTTAGGGTTAAACTGTTAATCTAAAAGAGTAGTCCACATTGTGTCTCAACCTTAAAATCTTGTGACTCCTCATTAGGATTACTCTGACTAGAGTTTTGCTGAATTGAAATAGAGTGATGCATCATCTTCAATTTTACTTGAAGTGATCAGTCCCATCTTAACTCGCACTCAGACTTAACAAGTACTTGACTGTACCCAAAAATCTTTCGTTATCCAATTAAAATTCAAATAGTTCGGCATCAAAGCACAGTGAGTTGCTTGCAAGTCACTGAGGAAGCCTCAAGTCAAAAAGATACTTATACCCATATCCCATCAGAGCAATCCTTGACAGCAGAGTACTCTGAAGATGATCATGCTCAGTGAAACGTACTCCTATATTTCACCTGTATGCCATACCTGTGTCACCACATGTCTTGGTTAAGAGGACAACCAACTAATATGGCACACAATGATCTACACTCAATACAATTATCGTCTTTGTAACAATTGTATCATTTGATCGCAAGCAGAATTTAAGAACCACATGATAAATCCTCTTTTATCATTTTAGAAGTAGCTCTAAGGACTTCATCATAATATATGAGTTCTATTTAAGAAGATGTATTTCTTATGATGAATCTGCTAGATAATATTTATCATTTTATAATTTATATATATATATGGAGCATAATCATCTACAACCTAGATGATTGGTTTTAAGATATATTTTTCAACAACTCTCACTTAGATTAAAAGCCAATCAGATCGGTATCAAATACCCATCTTTCATTTGTGATCATCAAACTCCTTAGATCTGATTGCTCTAGTCAATGAGTTGGCTAAGTTTTTCTTTCAATCGATCTTCTTAAGGTCAACTTTATTTCAATCTTATCAGATAAGGTGATTGCAATGCAAAAAGTATTTAGTTCTCAAATAGAACATCGGTTCTTTAGCTTAAGTTATAGTTCCGATACTGCTGTTAATACAGAAGGACTGGACTATCAACGAAGGGTGCCACTCCAAGCTCGCTAATGAACTTCCATAACCAAATAACTTTTTGCCAGCATCAAATACCACAAAGAACTCCGTATCGTAAAAAAAATTGGCTACTGAACACTGCATGAAATCTTTCTAGCATGTCGCTCCTCTTTTTAGGATTAAAACATAACCTGACATAACTTTGTCATTTCAATCCGATTAGAAACTGAAATCAATATTTCATAGATTTTAAGTTAGATTCTCTATAAATGATTCATTGATCCATAGTATTTCATAAATACTTAAGGATGGTTCTCATAACCTTTCAAACCTTTATGAAGAACAAAGATGATAACCAAGCTTTTATTCCATGTAATGTAGGGATATCATTTTCGATTAAGAGTATTTCATTCAAACAACACAAAGAATACTATTACAGAACTATTAGTCCATTTGTACATACAGAATTCTACTTCGTTCTCAATGAAGTCATACGTTCAAAATATATATTCTAACTCCGAGAGGTTTAATTCAATCCGAATAGACTTGAAGATTGCCAAAAAAAAAATATCTTGTCATAGTCAACACTATAACTTTGATAAAATTTCTTGACAATCAGACATAATTAATAGATCACCATCTTTTCGTTTGTGTCTCTTATCCATCTAAAATCCACTCACACCCTATGGATCTTTTTCTTCAGGTGAATCAACGAATGTCCATACATTGTCAATCTTTATGGACTTTATTTTAGATTTAATGACTCCAAGCCACTTCTCAAAGTTAAATCTCTGTATGGCATCCGTATGGAAGATCAAATCTCCATTCTGAACCTAAAACCTGAAGTATCTGTTCGGTTGACATGGTATTCTACTGTATTTACTCAAAGATGCCTTTACATCGGGCTTCGAATTTGATCTAATCAACTCTGATTCTGTTGGTTTGTATTAGAGTCAGTTTCTCTACCTATCAAGCTTTACCAAGCTTGCTCTTAACGGTATCAATTTTTTCACTAAGAAATTTTTTTCAAAAGAATGTTTTAAGATTCATGAACATCTCATGTCCATGAGAAAGGTAGAAGAAATATCTCTAATATAATATTTATCAGACTAAGATCCAAGCTAATCGATTTGTGAATATTTCACATAAATCCAACACTCTAAATCTTAAGATAAGAGAGCATCAAATTATCCAAGTCCATATCTCATATGGAGCTTTGGTGACCAATTTGCTCAGAACATTCTTAAGCACATATCAAGTAGTCTCTAAAATATAACCTTAGACAGACTAGCAAACCTCACAGTGGATAAATCATGTCTAACAAAGTTCGATTCCTCCTTTTAGATATCTTTTAAACAGTGATATCCCAGGAGAGGTCCATTAAGAGAGAATCCAATTCTTTCAAGACATGTCAAAACTTACTGTAAAGATATTCACTTCATCAGTCAAATCGATGAGTTTTAATACTCTTTGCAGTTTATTTTCTACCTCATTATGAAACTATTTGAACATTTCAACCAATTCAGACTTGTGCTTCATAAGTAAGACGCACCCATGCCAAGATAGATCGTCAAAGATTTTAATAAAGTAGTAAGTCCTCTTCTAGCACTTATGTTCATGAGTGCAAATACATCAATATGTATCAAACTCAGAACATCACTGGCTCATTCATCCTTTCCAATAAAAGGTGACTAAGTCAACTATGCCAAAGATAGGCTTCAATGACAATATCTAATCTCGGATGCTAGTTAGACATGTACTTTACACTAAAGGCTGTGATACTGAGTTTATGTCATTTTCAATTATCCACTTATTATTGTAGCATCATTCACAATGATATTATAATAATCATTCTTATTAACACCATCAATAAGATTAGATAATAGTGACAATCACTTAAAATGACATCGTCAGATTTGAAAATAAGCTTGACGATTCCTAATGTTAAGATTAGAACAGATTTCAATCTCTTACATTCAAAAATCTCTTATCGTTTTAAATCTTCTACTATCTTGAAGTCTTTTACAACTATTTACAAATATGACTTGTATTATCGGTATCCCATATTTAGGTAGTAGTATTACCTATAGAAAATTCAAAAGTTATCATATAATTATCTTGACCAGCAACTATTTGTTGATTTCTCTTTTAAGCCTGTTTGGATTAGCTTTAGACTTCTTGATCAATTCAAGCTTAAGAATTATACTCAACTTCTGATACTGGCTATCCAATTAGGTCCATAACGTTGTCACTGTCTAACAGTGAACAGAACGATAATTTCTAATCATTTTTGAAAGAAATAATTGACCTACTAGTATATGAACTATTTTAAGCCTAAAGACTTGGACTTTAGTCTAAATATTCTTCTACTATTTATATAAATTGGTAACCTCTACCTCTAATTTGAAAAATTATTTTAATTCTTTAATGGGTACTAGAATCCACACAGACTGCATTCGGACCTGAGTATGGCTCGACCAACCCTAGTGCATCCATAGATAGGTTCATAACCAATTATTTTTCAAATAATTTTTAGCAATCAGATTTACCTCAGGTATCTTTTCAGCAGGCATACGATACCTCCATTGAAAAATCCGATTAGGTCCAACCATTAACATGACTACATCAAGTGCATCTAGCAAATGAAAGTCCAGACCCGAGTGTGGCTCGACCAACCTGACCATTGATTTGAAGGACATAACAAGATGGTCATATGATGAATGATAATTTCAATACCTAATAGACACTAGATGTGTGACACCTCTAATGCCTATTTAGAATATTGGATGCATTATCATACACCTTAATGGGAGGCTATGATCTAGTTATTCCCATAACTAGCTCATTTTACGGATCTAATAATTTAAAAATTTGATTAATATATTTTAGAAGTAATCAGTCGACCTACAAGTCATAAATCCTTCCACTGACTTTATTAAGTCATGTAAAGGACTAGAAACTAGCTGGTCCAACCGACAAGTTATAAACCCTCCCACTAACTTCACTAAGTCATGAGAAGGACTAGAGATAAGTCGGTCTATGGTATCTAAATCAGTCATACTGATTAACCTCAACGACATGAGTCAACTCGAGTCACCTAGTGATCTAATCAGTCCAATGGCTTGGGCTCAACTTTTGAGCCTCAATTAAGATCCATTTGGTTTAATCAAAGATATGGACTCGACATTCTACGACTATTATATTTGATCTAGAGTATCCTTGATCTAATCTAAATCAACTATTGGTTAGATTTAATCAACTACTCTTTTTTATCTATTAAGTCTTTGATTCTAACCTTAGGTCTAATCCAATTAAAAGGATCTGATTTGAGCTAACCCATGCCCATATTTTATGTAATATCATTAGATCTTTAATCATAATTTTAGATCTAAAATATATTTTTAATTTTAATTAATATAATATTAACATAGATTAAGGTTATTAATTAAAATTATTTAATTTATAAATAATTTTATATCATTTTTATACAAATTTTTATTCTGAAACTAGATTGGCTCACTTCTGAATCGAGTCGGCTTACTTCAGTGGGTCAACTAAGTCTGATACTTGATTGACTAACTGATCATAAACAATAACCATTACTATTCGGCCTGAGACAACTAGATCAGATCAGTCAGCACTGAGCCGACTAAACCAAGGGACTGGGTTGAACTGTGTCGGCTCAGTTGGCGTGCCAATAGGCATCATATAGTTTCAGATCTAAAAATTTTGCATAAACTGAAATAAAATCAATCATAAATG
>KE504718.1:931190-941659 GCA_000441515.1 Elaeis oleifera | reverse complement strand
TATCAAAAATATTTTCAATAAATATAAAAATATACCACTTATCAATAGGGTTCCAGAAAGATGGTTCTTAAGACACCTTTTAAGTTATGGGTTAGTAGGAAACCCAATATTAATCACTTTCATATTTAAGGTTGTCCTGCAAAGATTAAAATTATAATCCATGAAAAATAAATCTAAACTTAAAACCATTCATTGTTATTCATTGGCTATTCAGATAATTCTAAATGATATAGATTCTAATACCTAAAGAGGTATAAAGATTGTTGACTTAATCCATGCTAAATTTTTAGAGTCTAATATAGATAATTGCAGATGCTCTCATGCTGAACATGCAACATCAAAGGAAGGATAGGTTATTGTTTCAAATTTCGTTGTCTAGGAAAGATCATATTTCATCCTATTGAAAGGACAATTGAAGAGCATCAGATAAGTAAATCGACACAGCACCTCCGCAGCTAGTTGATGATTTGCCAGCGAGGAGATCACTTTAAAAAAAAAATAGACTTGCCATTTATAATGATTATGTGATTTATTTAGATGAAAATGATTATGTTGTTGGTCATGTGGTTGATCTAGTCTCATGATCAGGCTATTATATGTTCTCGATCAAATAAGTGGCTTAAAGCTATGCATGATGAGATGTAGTCCATGGCCAATAATGAAGTATGTGATCTGATAGAATTGTCTAAGAGATTTAAGCCTATAAAATTGTAAATGGGTATTTAAAATCAAGAAAGACTCTAATAGTAATATTGAACACTATAAGGCTAGACTAGTTGCAAAAGAGTTCCCATGGAAAGAAGACATAGATTACAATGATACCTTTCTCCCATCTCTTGTAAGGATTATTTTAGAATAATTATGACACTGGTGGCCCATTTTGATTTAAAGCTTCATTAGATAGACATTAAGATAGCTTTTGGAATGGTGATCTTAATGAAGAACTCTACATGATTCAATTAGAAGGTTTTGTTGAAAGTGAAAAGAATATATGGTATGCAGGCTTAAGAATCTATTTATGGTCTTAATCAAGTATCAAGGCAGTAGTATCTTAAGTTTGATAACATTGTGAATTCTCTTAGATTTGCAAAAATAAATGGATCAATGCATATATCTTAAGCTCAATAGGAGTAAATTTATCTTTCTTATCATATATGTCGATGATATCTTACTTGCTAGTAATGATACCGTGTTGTTGTATGAGACTGAATATTTGCTGTCTAAGATCTTTGATATGAAGAATCTTAGAGAGGTTTCATTTGCGTTTACTATTGAGATTCACAAGGATAGAGCCCGTGGTATATTGGGATTGCTTTAGAGAACTTAGATTGGTCGTGTACTAAGAATATTTAGTATGCATAATTGTAAATCTAGAGATGTATCTATGGTCAAGGGAGATAAACTTAGGAGGAACAAGTATCCTAAAAATGATATGGAAAGAGAATATATAATAAGTATGTTTATTCTAATGCTGTGGATAGTTTAATGTATATATGCATAGGTTTGCACCAGATTGGATATAGTGTATATTGTTAGTGTACTTGATAGATATATGACAAATCTAGGTATAAGCATTGGAAGGCAGCTAAAAAGGTTATGAGATATTTACAGAAAATAAAAATTTATGCTAACTTATAAAAGGTCTGATTATCTTGATATGATTGGATATTGTGATTCTGATTTTACTGGTTGTATAGATGATATGAAATCCACTTGTGGTTATATATTTATGATGGTTGGAGAGGTTGTTTCTTAGAAGAGCTCAAAACTGACTCTAGTAGCATTGTCTATCATGCAGGCGGAATTTGTGATATATTATGGAGTTGCAACTCATGCTGTATGGTTGAAGAATTTTATATTAGGACTTAAGATTGTGGATTATGTCTCAGAACTACTTAAAATTTATTGCGATAATAATGTGGCTGTATTCTTTTCAAAACAATAAGAGTTCTATGATCTCTAAACATATAGAATAAAGTACTTTGTAGTCAAAATTTGGCTAAAAGGAAACATTATGATTGAATACATAAAGACTAATACAATGCTGGCAAGTCCATTGACCAAAGAACTTCTATTCATTGTATTTATTAACTATGTAGAAATATGAATTTATTGAAATTTTTGGTATACTTGGTTAGTGGAAGCATTGTTTTGTTAAATATTATATGAATATCAAAAAAAAATAATTTTCATTATTTGTGGTGAAATATCACATTTATATTTGTGTACATATTGTTGTTTGTAAATATTATTTAAATGAAAGTCTTAAGCATAAAGATGCGGCTTAGGCATAAAGATATTGTTGCTTATATAATTATTGATATCATCGATTGTCTTAAGACATAAGGAACTCATCTTAAGATATAATGATCAAATTATGACATAAGCTTAAAATTATTATAGCTTTTATTAGAAAGCATAAAAAGATTTTATTTGAGACGATAAAATGGACTGGTAATAAGTTTTATATGTTTTGATCATATAGGTACAAAATTCATACTAGACATACTATATCATCGAAATCTATATCGATGAGATTACTAATATATAACCATAGATGGGTCTTATATCAATAAATAATATGAAACTGTTGTGATTCGATGTTAATGGTTTTAGTAGATTGGATTTTGACCAAAGATATTATTAATTTAGAATATTTACATATTTGGCTACATGAGGTGCACTTAGCCTGAGAGTTATTTTTGAACTATATATATAATAATATATTTTTTGAATTAAAAAGAGGTTTTAATTAGTATTGCCTAAGTGGCAGAATGTTGGAATTTATTATAAGATGGGTTTTCATTGATTATGAACTACTTTTTACTTTGATTTTATGAAATACGAGCTAAGTTATCGTCTGAATGAATGATTGAAGAGTCCATAATTATCTACGATCATATTATTATTTTAGACTATTGTCTTAGTCATATGATGTAGCAGATATTAGTGTATACCTGAATTGGTTAATGGACTCTGTAATAGGTGGACCTATTAACATTACTAACTGGATCGGGTCCCCACTCTATTCGTATATACATCTGTCTATACAGAAATCCTGAGACATCAAGATCTCTATATTCTTAGGGCACATTTATCCCATTTAGGAGATAAATATAAAGTGGAGATGGAGAGGAAGATTTATCCCATTGTCTTTTTTTCTTCCATATGGCGCTACTATAGCAATCATAAATGGCTGCTCAATGCTCTCAAGATACAATTGGCTTTATTTTGATTCTTTAATAATTTGTATTCTAATCTCATGCATGATTTTATATGAGAAAATCTCATAGATACATCAAAGATACAGATTGAGTACTTGGGTATAAATTGAGAAGGGTGAGTTTTATCAGTTTAAGATGAGGCTTTTATGGAGAACATAAGAGGTGGCTAACCAGTACTTATCACTATCCAATAAGTGGAGGAATGATAGTGCTATGGAGAATATGAGAGTAGCAAAGTTGCATAATAATAGTGGTCCATATGACACAATAAACCAATAAGAACAAGTGTCAAAATTGTGTAACAACGCTTTATCTTACCACTATCTAGAACATGGGAAGAATGATAAAAATAATAACACCAAGTAGCAAGAACAAGCATCAAAAATTTAGTGGCATAAGTAATAACATTCATCCCAACAGTTGATAGAAGTCATTTATAAATATCGAATTATAATTCCAAGAAAAGCCCTTAGCCAATCAAACAATTGTTGCTTTCTTTATTTTATGTTATCTTCCACTTTATTTATCCTAGTCATTCCTATTCCGTGGTTCTTATTATAGCTCCGTAGCCTTCCTTTCTCTAGAAAGGCATCTTAGCAGCTCAAGTTCTTGAAACTCCAAGCGAAAGGATCCACTCCCACTCATATCTCTTTCCAATTCATATGTCAGTAGCATGCCGACATAAACACAGCCATGAGGACCCATTTCCATCTACCCCGTTTGAGGGAGGAAAGGAATACCAATACAACTAAATGCAGTGCTGTGTGCCTAGGGCCAAATTATTTTTCTATCCCTCTTCAAAACACCACTCAGCCAGTTATGGCTCCCCTTCTTTGGTACATGAGAGACTGGAATAGATCACCCTCCAATTTCTTTCTCTCATATATTTCTTTAGAAAATGGTGGCAAACCCAGTGCCTGATTTACAGTAAAACACCAAGTTTAGAATAGAGCAAAACATTAGATAAGAATAAAAGCAGAAAATTAAGCAGCAAATACCCCAAAAACACCTACAAAAGCCCGAATGGACACTGCATTTCCATGAATCAAGGAAGAGGAGTACTGGTCGATGCTTGTGGCTATTGAGAGAGGTGCCAAAGGCCTCTCTTCTTCTTGATCCTCAGAGCCAAAGCGCCTGTCCATGCAGAGATGAAGGAATCTATATATAGCCAGCTGAACACCTACACAAGCACCCTTTGAAGGAACATTAGAGCATTCCTTCAAGCCAAATGGACCAACAGAGTGCAATGGCAGCACAATCCTACTCTTGCAGCCTGGATTTTAGTACTCGATGCCTATGCCGCTCGGTGAGCAAGGATTTAATGGAGCTACGGCCCCTTTAACATTGAATTCATGCTTGATATTCATCCATATTGATTACAACACATAATAAATGAAGCGATAGGAACAATTGCTGAGCAATATAATTTCTTAGTATTAGAAAATTCATAGAAATGTAATAGCAATTACACAAATAAGTAGATCTAAGGAGTAATTAAACAAATTACACAGCAAGAAAATACTTAAAGAGAGCTACACACAAGATTTATGTGGTTTAGCTGTAAAGCCTATGTCCATGAGAAAAGGAGGAGAAATCCACTATTAAAAGAGAAAATACAGAGGAGAAGAAGAGATTGAAGTGATTTTAATCTCAACAGAACATAAACCTCACAAAATCCAAAACCTTTTACACCCAAGAATCAAGAACGGCACTCTCTCTTGCTACAAAGTGTTTGTCTCTTGATTGCCTCACAAAAAACCACACACTGAACCCTAGCTATAAAGGAGTATTTATTGGGTCCTTTAGGGCTGCAACACAAGTGGGCTAGATAGAAGCATAAGCCCAAATATAAGAGTAAAAGGCCATAGTAAAGGGCCTGAAATTGGGGACATACTTAACAAATCTCCACCTCGTCTCTAATTCAGAGACCTGAACAGAACTCTACCTTCTTCTCTAATGTGTATGCCTAGCTAGGCACTAAGTCTTCAAGCTATAGATATTAACTAAATTCAGACAGTACCCGCATTTAGCCATTGGAAGTGTCTTCGTCATCATATCTGTAGGATTCTCAGTGGTACAGATCTTCACCATATCTATATCCCCAGAAGTTATAATTTCATAAACAAAATGATACCGGACTTCAATGTGCTTAGTCCTCTCGTAAAATATCTGATCTTTAGCGAAAAATATTATACTTTGATTATCATAATGAAAAGCAATCGATTAAACACAAGCTGTTAACTCCCCAAAAACCAATGAAGCTAAATGGCTTCTTTAACCACTTCTGTTACCGTCATTTACTCTACTTCTATTGTAGAAAGAGCCACCACCGACTAAAGATTAGTTTCCAGCTAATCACACTTCCACCAAGGCATATAGAAACCAGTAAAGGATCTTCTTTTGTCAAGATCCCCAGCATAATCTGAATCTACAAAATCAAGAAAACTGAAATCCTTTGCAAACATCAAACCAACATCAGAAGAACCCTTCATATATCGTAGCAGCCATTTAACTGCATTCCAATGATGTTTACTAGGATTTGTCATGTATCTACTAATAACATTAATAGCATGTGAGATGTCAAGACGTGTGCAAATCATAATCTACATGACACTACCAATAGCATTTCAATAAGAAACTCTAGTCATGAATTTTCTCTCTTCATCAATAGTGAGACAATCAGTAGAAGAGAGCTTAAAATGAGCAGCTAAAGGTGTGCTCACTGGTTTAGCATCTTTCATAACAAACTTATCCAAATTTGTTCAATATACTATTTTAAGACAAAATAATTTACCATGAATCCGATCTCTAACAATCTCCATACCAAAGATTTCCTGGCCTCATCAAGATCCTTCATTTCAAACTCATCACTCAACAAACTTTTCAGTTTGACAATATCACTCATATTTTTAGTAGCTATCAACATATCATCAACATGGAGCAATAAGTACATAAAGAATTTTTTAGATAATTTCAGAAAATAGACACAATTGTCAAATTTGCTATGCACACAACCAATTTTTGATATAGAAGAATCAAGTCTTTTATACCATTGCCGAGGAGACTATTTGAGACCATACAAAGATCTTTTTAGCAAACAAACATAATTTCTTCCCATCCACCTGAAAATCAATAGGTTGATGCATATAAATGTGCTCATTAAGGTCATCATGCAAAAATGCTGACTTAACATCAAGTTGATGCAATTCAAAGTCATGACTTGTTACCAACACAAGTATAATGTAAATTGATGCATGCTTCACAATAGGAGAAAAAATTTCATTGAAATCAATACCAGGTACATGACTATACCTCTTGGCTACTAAGCATGCTTTATAGCAGATTTCACCTGAATTATTCTCTTTCTTCTTGTAGATGCACTTACAATCAACAATTTTCTTCTCCGATGGTGGAGGAACCAATTCTCCAGTATGATTCTTATTAAGAGACTCAATCTCTTCATTCATTGCCAGCTACCATTTATCTGCATCTTCAGACTTCATGGTTCGGAATAGGAATCGGGTTCCACAGCCCCAATAGATTCTACAACTGCAAGTGCATAGGCCACTAAATTCTCATAGTTATAGCGTTGAGGTCCTCTAATCTATCTTCTAGGCCTATCTTTAGCTATACAATATGGTTCTCCTTGATTTTCATTCGATACTAAAATAGAATCATCTGGAACATGAGGTACTTCAACCTCGGGTGTTTGTTGTCTATATGGAACTGAAGTATGTGGTGCAGCACTTCCAATTTTCACCTGAATACTATCATTTCTGGAATGTTTAGTACCTGCACAAGGTGAAGAAAAATTTTCTTTCTCGGGTGAAGCAAAATATCCTCATAAAAAATTACATCTCTATTAACATAAAATTTAGATGTATCAAAACACCACAATCTATAGCCTTTAACACCAGATGCATATCCAAGAAAAATGCATTTCGTAGATCTAGGATCTAACTTGCCATCAGTGACATGCATATATGCAATGCAGCCAAAAATCTTTAAATTTGAGTAGTCAACAGGTTTATCTAGCCATACCTCCTTAGGTGTCTTATTGTCAATAGCTGATGAGGGAGATCTATTAACTATGTAACATGCCATATTGACTACCTCTACCCAGATTTTCTTACCCAAATCAGAATTAGAAAGTATGCAGCGAGCCTTCTCAACCAAGATGCGATTCATGCGCTCTGCTATACCATTCTACTAGGGCATATAAACTACTATTCAGTGTCTAACAATCTCATTCTGGCAATATGAATTGAATTCATTGCTACAAAACTCAAGGCCATTATCAATCCTTAATCTCTTAACGAGCTTACTTGACTATTTTTCAATTAAAGTTTTCCACTGTTTGAATGTTGTGAAAACATCAGACTTATTCTTCAAGAAGTACACCCATATTTTTTTGGAGAAATCATCAATAAACATTAGGACATAATGTGCACCACCTTTGGAGATATTCTAAGAGAGGCCCCAAAGGTCATAATTGATATAATCCAAAGTCCCTTTGGTTCTTGAATTAACCGTGCTAAATGCAACCCTTTTCTGCTTATCAAAAATACAATGTTCATAGAAATCCAATTTTTTAGTTTGCTGCCTACACAAAAGACCTCTCTGACTGAGTAATTGTAATTCTCTTTCGCTCATGTGACCAAGCCATATGTGCCAGAGTCTGGTAGAGTCACATCTACTGTAGAAAGCTGCAGTCACAATACCTACTCAATCTTACCTTGAAGAATATAAAGTCTTTCGATCTTTATGCTTTTCATCACAGTCAAGACACCATGAATAACCTTAAGAACTCCACCTTCAGCTAAGTACCTACAACCAAGATCATCTAAAATATCAAGAGAAATCAAACTATGTTTCAAACTAGGTACAAATCTAACATTAGTCAAGGTCCAAATAACATCATCATGCATTTTAATCTGAATAATATCAATACCACAAACATTGCATGCTGAATCATTACCCATAAATACCTTTCTACCATCAATAGACTCAAAACTAGTGAACCACTCCATTTTCAGACACATATGGTAAGTACATACTGAATCAAGTATTCACTCATCATCAGATCTATGCATATCTCTAATGGCAGTAAAAGCAACATCATCATCCTCTGCCACACTAGCCTCTACATTAGAAGTAGGTTTATTGAAGGAAGAACTATTTTCTGCCTTCTTTTGCTTATTTTTTAACTTAAAACAATCGGCATTAATATGTCCCTTCTTGCGGTAGTAATTATAGACTAGGTTCCGATGCTTTGATTTAGACCTATTCTTCTATTTACCACCATGAGTGTCCCTTTCCTTTCCTCTATCTCTAGCAACAAGGGCGTCCCTCACATTAGATCCAAAAACACTAGTATTTAGACGACTATCAATGTTCTCTTTACTAAATAAAGAAAACTTAACATCTTCAATGGAGATAGTATCTTTTCCATAGAGAATTATCTCCCTAAAGCATTTACATGAGGCAGGTAAAGAACACAGTAATAATATAGATTGGACTTCTTCATCTATTATAATATCTAAAGATGCAAGATCCATAAGGATTGAATTAAAATCACTGATATGAGTTCAAATAGATGTACCTTCAGCCATACAAAGTATGTATAGCCATTCCTTCATAGATAGACGATTTGTGAAGGACTTCGTCATATACAAAACTCAAGTTTCTGCCATAAACTTGCTGTTGCTTTTCTGTTATAACTTCTCTTAAAACTGAATCTGATAGGCATAGATGAATGGCAGTGAGAGCTTTATCATCAAGAATCTTCCACTCTGCTTCGATCATGGTTAAGGGTGCTTATCCTTGCCACAAATCATGACTTTGAGATCTGTCAGAATAGCAAGCATCCGAATTCGTCATAGATTGAAGCTTATATTATCATCAAATTGCCCGATACTGAACTTAGTAATTGTCATTGTGCACAGATGTGGATAAAACATAGATCTAAATAAAATCCGAAAGCTCTGATACCAATTTGTTAGAAAAATTTAGAGAAAATGCAATAGCAATTACACAAATGAGTAGATCTAAGGAGCAATTAAACAAATACAGTAAGAAAATACTTAAAGAGAGCTGCACACAAGATTTACGTGGTTCAGATGTAAGGCCTACATCCACGGGCAAGGAAGGAGGAGAAATCCACTATTAAAGGAGGAAATATAGAGGAGAAAAAGAGATTGAAGTGATTTTAATCTCAACAGAACATAAACCTCACAAAATCCAAAAATCCTTTTACACCCAAAAGCCAAGAACGGCAATCTCTCTTGCTACAAAGTGTTTGTCTCTTAATTGCCTCACAAAAAATCACACACTGAACCCTAGCTATAAAGGAGTATTTATAGGATCCCTTTAAGGTTACAAACATAAGTGGGCTGGATAGAAACATAAGCTCAAATATAAGAGTAAAAGGCAATAATAAAGGGTCTGAAATTGGGGACACACTTAACACTCGGTAGCATTTCTATGCATTCACATCCCAAGTCTAAGTTCAACATTAGACTCAAATCTGCTAATCAACTAGAGCTTTTTAAGCTTCAAAGAATATAGAAAGAGTAACAACTTAGGACCTCAGCTAAAAAACTAATCGAAAGTTATTATTTGGATTTCGCTCAAAAAAATTTTCTATTTTGCATTCGATATGGTATCTTATCTAACTTTCTCAAAACAAGTTACAACAAAGACCAATATCTCATGCAAAAGTGACAAAACAAGACAGATTGGAGACCCAATCACAACTATTGACTCATAGCTGAAGAAAGCAGAGTTTACTGCTGTCAGTGCTGTGTCTACTATCAGCACAATATTCAAAAGTTTTTCATATATCTGTTTTGGAAATCATAAAACTATTCACCTCATGTTTAGCTAAAATATATCTGCAAATGTCATTTTCTTAATAGAAATTTTGCAGAATCACCTATATGGTGATTTTTGCATGGTCACTAAAAAGGTATAGACATAAAAATCAATAAATGCTTTATCAGCACACACTCATTCCAACCCAACATTCTATTTTGGCTTGCACTCTTATTTGGCTCTTTTCTATGTTTAGCAAGTCAACACATATTCATATTTGGCTGGCACTCCTATTTGGTCTTTTTCCTTGTTTAGCTATTCTACATTTAGTTCCTCTTTACTTAGTATGTAATCGAGATATTCCTTCTTTTTGTAATTGCTACAATAGCTAGACCTTGTAATCTATATATACTCCTATTGGAGAACAATGAA
>KE504718.1:906769-925516 GCA_000441515.1 Elaeis oleifera | reverse complement strand
GCAAAAATTTTTACTTTCAAAACTTGTTTTCTGCATTTTTTTGCTTCTCCGTGTCTAAAATGTCAAATCAAAAGTAAAGAGCCTGAACTCTTCTCCCTCGTCGAGCTCTTCACCTCTCCGAACCCTTCTCCCTCCTTTTTCGATCCCTTCTTCCTCATCGAGTTCTTTACCTGTCATCTCCAAATGTTACTTTTACTTATAACAACGTAGTTATCAAACATATTTTTTGCTTTATTATTTTATTGAATAATAAAATAAAAATATAAAAATATTTTTTAAATTAAAATTAAAATCAAAAAGTATAACCAAGCGCATCCTAAATTGCTCTTTCAAAAGCAAGTGATGCTGGTTAGTTATTAAAATTTAGAGTAAATTACAAGATCTCCATGACGTTTATATTTATTACAAGTTCATTTAGTATTTAAAAATTACACTTACACCCTTAGAATAAGTGTTATTGAAAAATTTAACTTATGAAATGACTACATTACCCTCCGTAATAACTCTCGTAAAAAGAAGCAAGTCGACCGATTCTTCTTTCACCGTCTCTTACTCCCTTTTACCACTTCGCTCATCCTCTTTTCCCCTAAAATTATAAGTAGAGCACCACTTTCACCACCCTCTCCACCTTTGCCAACATCGCCTGCTCCTCTAGCCTTAGGTCCGCCAGCTCCCCGTGCCTCCCCTGTTCGTGCACGTCCAACGCCACCATCGAAAAATACCTCCCCTCATCGCCACCAACCCCATCGACTCCGACTGCACCGTCGACCTGCTCTCTCCTTCACTCTACTCCACCGACCTGTTCTTCCTCCCCCTCACCAGCTCTAACAGCACCATCCCGAAGCTGTACACGTCGGTCCGATCTGAGATAGCCGAGTTTGTCAGCCACTCTGGCACTGAATGCCCCCTCGATCACCGCATGATCGTGAACAATCCCGACTGCTCCGGCCCCAACAACTATGCCTGCGTCCTCAAAGAGGCGGAGGAGGGCGATGGCGGCGTTCTCGTGGGCGGTAAGGGTGCCGGTCCTAAGGGCACGAATGAGGGGCGGATGGCTCCGACGGCGGCGATGGGGTCCTTGTTCTCGTCGTAGAGACAGAGGTTGAGGATCACGGTGACGCCGTGCTCCTAGAGCTAGGCGTTTGGGTGGGATAGGAGGGCAACGAGGGGACGAACGGCGCTAGTGCAGGCAATCTTGACGTAGTCCCCGGGTTGCGCTTGGCCAGGAGGCGGAGCATCATGACCACGTGGAGCTAGGTTTCAACGGGGTGGAGGGGAACTGTAAAAGTGTAAATCAGAGATGAGGCCACGGATGATCTCGTTGAAGTAGTCGACGGCGTAGGACATGAGGAGACAAAGCTAGCGGAGAAGGGGAATTGCCGGACCAGTCGCCGAAGGCATCGGAGGAGTTGCCGCCATTGCTAAAGGTGCGGCCCATCCTTTCTTACCCCCCACCCACCCTACCCCATGACCATTCTTCCTCGCATGCACTATGAAAAAATGAAGGACCATGGCCGCGGCACCCACTCCAGTGGTAGAATCCTCTGCATCCTTTGCATCGACGGAGGTGGGGACGGCGGCATGTGGGGCATCCTCCTGCGGAGCTCACCCGCACTTCTCCGCCGACAACACCTGGCGGTGCCTTGCCAACTAGGGAAAGGACACGACGCCAGAGCCATCAATCAGAAAGGAGGACAGTGAAGTAGTGGGAGCGAAGGAGGGCAGCGGAGTGGAGGTGGAGGTCGAGGAAGAGGCGACGGAGGTCAGTAGAGAAGGCAAGTGAGGGATCCTCGACTTGGAGGAGGAGGAGGATGTCAGCGGTGGCGGGTTGTTGAAGCCACCAGCGGTGGGACGGGGAGGAGAGAAGCAGCGGAGGTGGAGAATTCTCGGCTAGGGATTCGTCGGGGATGGGGTGGGGAGAGAGGTGGGTGCTACTCCCGTGCACGGCCGTTTTTGGGATCCTTCTCCTCCTACGCTGTCACCGGCACCCTCGCAGGGGCCATCATCGGATGGGACATGGGAGATTTGGGAGGGCCCTCTTTTCTTTTCTTTTTCTTTTTTTAACTATTTGATCATTTCAAAAATTGTAATGATGTGATAATGAGATTCAGATTAACATTAACGGATTATCTAACAATATGGATTGGACTGTAGGATTAATCAAAACATTAAAGATGTAACTGTAGGTTGTAGAGATTATTGGATGTACCTATAATTTCAACTTATTTTAAAAAATTTTTATAATTTATCTTAAATTTAATATGCTAGCAATGAGCACGTAATGTTAACATGAGGTGAAGGCCAATTGGTGGCTGTAATCTCAATCTAAATGAAGATAAGATACAATGCCACTCTTTTTTTCAAAGAGAATTTACTCTTCTTTCCCTTATCTCTTAATTAAAGGAAGGGGATGGTGTAATAATAAAATACTTTAAACATTAAGGTTGGATGGTTAAAGATATCCTTTATCTTTGAAAACTAGAAACCTTGTTATGGATAACTATAATCCCAAAATTCAAAATGTTTCTAAGCACATATTAAGGGATACTCTTTGTATCTTTCTTAAACATAGATAGCTGCAAAAGTACATCTATCAAAAGACATGGAATCGTACAAAATTACACAGATGACCAACAACGGAGAAACAGAGAGGAAACGAACGGATAGGCTAAGGTCCGGTATCTTGCAGAGATTGCAAGTTCCACAGGTACAAAAGCCATCCAATAAATCAAACACTGGGCTCCATGAACTCCTTATCCTCCAAAAGAGAAGCCAAGGCCTGGGTGACAAGCAAATCTCCAGATCCATGCTACCATCCTCATTGCCTTCATAGACCATCACGTTCCCATCCCTTTGTTCGCAATGCCGCTGCGAACTGCCAACGGCCTCCCCACCCGAAATCATTCCATAGACGTCGAACCTCGGCGAGCTTCCTGCCGCCAAATTTCTAGTCTCCAAGCAATCAAAGTAGCTAAATATTGGATTCTGTTGCCATGATTCCAGCCAACTCTTAACCACAGAAGTGGTATGTGCCGCCACTGCCCGATTCAGCTGCCATGCCACCCAGCCCAGGGCTCGGTCCACCACCTCCCCGGCCAATAACTTGGCAGTAGCCCTCAAAGAAGAGTTTCCAAAGTAATTTGCCGGCATTGGTGGCTCAATCCTCCATCGGTCTCCAATGGCCAAGCTATAACTAGTCTCTTGATCATGCTCAAGCCTCCGGGCTCGGAGTACCGACCTCCAAACATGAGCCAGAAGAGCCTGGAGCGAGGAAAGTTGATTGGTCTTCATCTCCAAGTTGGCCTTGGCCTTGAGTTTTTGGATACTCTGCTTAGAGAAGTGGATGATAGCCTCGTCTATACGAGGAGTAATATATCTCCTGATAAATTCTTGGTGGCTGCTAAATGGTAGAAGAATTGGAGGAGAGAAGGGATCAAGAAACCAGCGGTGCAAAACAGGTGGTCGGGAGATCTGGCTCGAGCCAGTTCGCGAGATCTCAGACCATGAATTCAAGAAATGCCAGAAGGAGCTGCCGTCGACCACTGCATGGTTGGCGGAGCAACCGACGAAGACGCCGTCGGCCAATTCGGTGACTTGGACGGCGAGCAAAGGAAGGAGGTGACCATCGTGGCAGACGGCACCGGCGAGAGGGAAGAAGGATCGGACCACGGTTGGAACGTAGAGTGGCGAGAGGATGTCGGATGCCGTTACTTTGGCGGCGGCGGCGTGGGTCAGCTCAACTGCTTGGTCGTTGCAGTCGATAAAGATGGAGAGAGAAGGAGGAGAGATGTTTGGTGTTCTTTGGTGGTTCAGTTTCTCTGTTTTGCGCCGCGCATCAGCTTCTTTCTTGGTGCCAAGTTATTTTAATTATTGGAATGAGGTGATGGGTTGTTGGAGTTGGTGAGAGTCGGTCACGGGACTGAGGAATCTCCACGCCAAGCTGAGCTCGTCCAGATATTTTACTGACGATCGCGGTCACAGTTGTATGTGATCTTTTTCACTTCATTTTTGCTTGATCCCTACTGACATGCGGCCAGCCATGGGTCCAGATAAGCTAGAGCATTGTTTCGGAAATTTTTTTTGATAAAAAAATAATTTTTATATTTTAGACCAATTTATAAATATCTCTTATATATCAAAATATTATAATATTAATTTGTTATCTTAAATATTATTACAATATCACTTAGAGAATTTTCAATTGGAGCCAAAGATATTATTCATATCTACGTGGCTAGTTTTAGTTTCTTTGAATCTCATGTGGTCTTTTTCAAATCCAGATGCCCGAAATCCCAACTAATGTTCCCCCCAAAAATCAATCAAGATCTTTCTTTGGCTCTCTCACTATCTTTCTTAGATTCTTGGTCTCCCTTCGGCTCTTTCTCTGTCTCTCTTTCAAATAAAAGATAGTTTTATAAGATAGAAAAATTGACGTGGGGATATATCTGGATCTGATAGTGAGGTTCAAAAATATATCATTGCCATTTTGCAGTCATTGTCAGGACATCATGGTTGAGTGCCCATCTTGAAAGGAGGTTTTAAGCATGCCCTAATTATTCTATAAGAAATTAGTTTATTTGATATCCTATTGGAACAGAAAAACAAGAAGAATCAATACCATGACCATATTTGACTTTTCTTATAGATGGATGGAGGTTGCAACTATTAGTGGTTGGATCCACAATAGACCAGATGTGCATTCAAGACAATTTGCAAGTTTCTGAAGAGAATTAAGAAGTTGGAGGCTGAGAAATGAGTGCTTAAAATCAAGAAAAAAGTATAGAAAGAGAGAAGTCTTTGCTAAAAAGTCATTTTACTGAGCTAAAAAAGTAGTATGTTTTAAGAGAATAAAATTTATAAGAGAGAAAAAGATGCAACAGATTTGTAGCTTTATCTTGGATGATCACAATTATTATGATTATCCTAGTATGTAGATCTAATGGGAAAGTTTCTCAAAATTAGTAGTTACCATGAGAATGTATCAATTTCTTGTCTTTCAATTACATTCTAAAATGAAATATAGGCCTAAGTCTATTAGAAGGAGTAGTAGAAATCTGTTTATTGTCTTTCAATTACATTCTAAAATGAAAAACATGTTCCCCTTGTAATCTTTTTATATTCCGAAATGAAAACTATTCCCCATGTAATCTTTTAATATTCTGAAATCAAAATATGTTCCCCTTGACTTTTTTTGCTCATTCACTTTTTGTTTCAGTTTCATTTATTTCAGTGGCATGGATGTAACATTGTGTTTTAGTTTCATTATGTTTCGGTAGCATGGTTCCAGTAATACTCTGAACATTGAGACAATCTACAATGAGTAAACTACTCATCATCATTCAATATACATATTCATTAAAGCAGTATGCAGAGAACACACAGTTATGATAATGCACAATACATTTTAATGCACTCAATATACTCTGTGTTCACTTAAAATTTCAATTCAAAACTAACACATACTGCTTAATACACTGAACATTCATTTCACCCAATATGAGTTTCACTGCACTGGAGATTGGAATGTAGAAAAGATACCATTTGCATTCACAAGACATTAAGAGAAATAAATTAGATCCATACTTGGAATGATACTATTTACATTCATAAGACAATTAGATGAGTTTCAGAACTCATGTACATTCACAAAATATTTAGATAATTAAACTCTTCACAATACTATATTCCCAACTTAGTTACAAAATCATTTAGATCATTAAACATTTAGATCATTCACAAAATCATTTTCCCAGCTCATTTACATTAATAACCCTAATGTCTCCACAATAACAGTCACTATCTTCTTTCAAAACTGTGTATACTGAAATTTTGACTTGGTGCAGTACTACCTTGACTGGATAGAATGCTTGCATCACCTTTTGGTGTGTTTTGACTTGGTGCAGTACTATATCTCATATGACTATCTTAAATATTGGATCTCTTATCCTTCCTAGGTTTCTATAAAATAAGCTCTTATTAGTGATTGTTAAATTGTTTACAAGATGATATATAATATTTACATCTCACCTGACACATAATGCCAAAACCACTGCTATTTTCAACATACAAAGGGTCAGAAGTAATAACTTCCACCTCCAACCTGCCATATGACATATTTGCATAAATAACAAGTAGATGATACCATGCATTACAAATAAGAACATTAGTTGTTACTTACATTTGTTTCCTTATCTTTTCTCTTCTTAGTCTCTTGAATTTTTAAATTAGATCTCTTTAGCTTCTTACAAGTCTTATAATTGTGCTCAGATTGTATACAGTTTGAGCATCTCATAGAATGATATCTTAATCTCATTCTAGCCAATTTTTTAGGCTTTTCAATACACCTCTTTCTACTTTTTTAGCCTCCCGGTTGCTTCTTCACTATAGGATGATTAAGATGTTCAAAGTTAGTATTCACCCACTATTTCTCACTAGGAACAGGATAGATCATAGTCTCATAAGTCTTTATATAGATCTCTTTCCTATAATAATGGCTAATATATCTCTCAGGCTACTGCTTTGATGCATATATTACAGCAATTGTATGCTTATAAAAAATTCTTATGAGTTCCCACTTGTAACAGCCATAAAAGCATATGTTTAAGTCAACATAAAAAGTTTTATTGCCACAACTACCTTGATAAACCAAATTCCCAGCATAGGTAGGTAAACACAAATTGGAGGCTGCTTTCTCCTCTTCAAGCATCTTTTGTGTACTTGATGTGATTTCCCATCTAATGCTCTTATTTCCATCTCTTTTTACTTAAAACTTTTATATAAGGGCAATTCTAATCCACTCTACCATTACGAGAATTGGCTTGTCTCTTGCCTCTAATATGTAATAATTAAAAACTCATGTAAGTTATTCACCACTAGATCTATCTTACTTCTTCGACTGAATGTGTGTCTTATCCATATCTCCTTTCTTATACCAATTACATAATCATAAGTTAACTTACTTTTCATTTTCAACTTATCCATAGCCCTATTGAAACCAAACTCTGTGTATGCATATGTTGTCTCCCATAAATCATCTTTCAAAGCCTTGCCTCTATGCCCCCAATCCCTGAAGTTGGCATACACATACTGCATACATATTCACTATTCTGCTATAGGAATCATACTATCAAAAGCCCTTTTTAAGCCCTGCAAAATAACAAGAAAATTAAGATCATTGATATAAAAAAATAAGTGCTAGAGAAATAGTGCCCACCTTTTGTCTATCTATCATTAAACCCATCTATGCAGCTCCACTTTGCTAACATAGTTCAATAAGCACTCTAAAAAGAACTCCCATGAGCTTCTTATCTCACCTTCAACAATTACAAATGTTAGAGGGAAGAAATTATTGTTGCCATCCTTATCTACTGTACTTAAAATTTGTTTACCAAATTCATTCTTTATGAAATAACTATCCAAACTTATGAAAGGCTTATATTCTCCTAGAAACACGTGCTTCTGTGCTTCAAGGCATATGAACAATCTTTTAAACATAGGATATAAAATTCTCTTAGGTCTATCTACACCTATCTTTATCCAACTGTTAGGACTATGCTTTCTAAAAGTTTTGAAATAATCTCAAACTCTAGCATACTGCTCATTATCCCCATGTACATCATCCATAGCTTACCTTCTTGCTCTATAAATAATATATCTTGTTACATCTATATGATACTCTCTTCTAACTTGATCCTTGAAAGTCTTGATCTTCTAATTAGAATCAGACCTTAGGTCCTCCACATATTTTTTACTCAGTTACTTTGTTGTTACCTATTTATTCATGAAGCTTCTTCTATAATTATAAACATTATGAAATGTCTTAATCTGGAAGGACATCTTTTCAGTAACTTTGGAAGCATGAAGCCTCCACCCATATTTCTGCATGGACTTTGCAATTGTTCTTGTATTCTCATTCTTGATGAATGCTATATCCTACTATCTTTGATAGTAAAAATTTTTAATACTTTTCTAAACTGATAAATATCTTGGAACAACAACTCTACACATAACTGAGGATCATCCATGGTTGTTGCATCAAATTCAATAGCCTTAGATCCTCTAAGTATATCATCATCTGAAGGTGGTAGAGTGCATAGTTTATCACTGAAAACTTCTTAAACATTTTTATCAATAACTTCACTGAGTCTTTTACCTTTGCTTTCATTAACAATAGGTCTCCCACCCTTTTGTTCCTTAACTTGACTCCCTGACCCACCTTTAGGATCAATCGAAGGTGCTCCAACTGTGTCCTTAGGCCCTGCTTCAAATAAGTTTTATTCTCACTTGATTCTTCAGTAAAGTATATGCCATAATCATCAAATTGCTTACCCCCCTCACCCCCCAATGGACACTCAAGGTCACTGCCTTCTTCATCTGCTTTCTCAACATCCTTTTCAGCATCTTTATCAATATCATGTCCTTCTTCATTTTCTATTTCTTCTTCTTTAGTATCACTTTCTTCTTCATTATCAGCTTCATAATCACCAGAGCCATCTGACTGTTCTTTATTATTTTTGGCTCATTCAGGTTTCTATTAGGTACACTAAGATTTTTAGTGATACTAGAACCCTCTACTTGACTTTGATTAGAAGACTAACTAGACTGGACATAAATATCAACTCACTTCCTACCTTCATGACATGCAAACATCTCCATATAGTCCTTATCATCCCTAATAGGCCTAATATCAATTTGAATTGGCTTATGTGATAGTAAATAAATTTCCTCCATGATGCATTCAAAAGGAGACCACATTAGGATCTAGCATAACTACAAGAACACAAAAATAGTGATATAAAGAAATATACATATGCATGAAGCCAAAACAAGCAATATATTCACATGCTAAGCACTATTATTAGAATGGGATAAACAATATTTTGTGTAAGAGTAAGTGAAGAACTAATTCAATATTATATGAATTAACAGTGTCCACAACATCCACGTTGTCCACATTGCCCATGGTGCCCACAATGCCCATAGTATTTGTTATTTCAATAGTTTACAACTCTTACAATGCAATAAATACTTGTAATAGCAATCGCATTCAAAAGAATAAAAAATCAATACATAAAAAAATCATTACACATCATAAATATAGTAGAAGCATGCGAATAAAAAAACCCCCAATTATACAAACCCTAAATTCGAAAAATCATATATCCAAATCATGAAGATTAAACTTCAAATAAATATAACATAAATCATCAACAAATGCTTGGATTATTAAAGTAAGTTTTCTATATTTTAATATTTCGAATGCTTGTCGTACCTAACGAAATGGAGTAGTTTTCAAAGAAAATTCAGCTTGGAGGTTGGAGCGAAACCTCTATTCCAACTTCTCCTAAGTAACACTCTAACATAAACAATATACTATATGGAGGAATTTTGTTGAAAGGGATGGTGAAAGCGATGGAGCGAAGTTGGGAAGGGATGAATGATCCTTCGACTACCTTCAACCAAAAGGATTGGCATATGCAGCTCATATAAAAATACGTATTTTGTTGCTCACCCTCAATCCACGTTAGCTTTTTTATTCTTTAAAAAAGATAAAAAGAAAGAAAATAACCATATCAGCAAATAACTAGCCATGTAGGCATGGATGACATCTCTGGCTCCAATCAGGAGGTCTCTAGGTGACATTGCAACAATATATAAAATAAAAGTTGATATTACAGTATTTTGACATGTAGAGGATATTTACAAATCAACCTAAAATGCATAGACTTATTTTTTTTATCCCCTTTTTTTATTTTGGGTTGGAAACTTTCCATTTTCCATCCACTCAGTACTTAATGACTGCTATCAAAAGATAAATAGCTATCAAATTTGCTGTTGTTTGCAGTGACAGAAAATAGAATCTCCATGCAATGCGGAGTTCATACGGATGGAGATTGTACTTTGCCTTGGTCTAGGTTGTATGTTATTTCTTCCTTTAATTTTGTATGATCTGGAAGGTTGTTTTTTCTTTTTGATTGGCAGGATCTACTTTCCATCTTTCATTTGTCTTATATGCACTCCATCAACCCAGGTGAGAGTTGGCACCCCAAGAAGATCACATGTTAGGGATCCATAATGAAATTTATTCCCCACAAGAACTGATTGCAATCTAATTGAACTAACAATCAATTAATATAATAAAATTAATATTAAATTAATCTAAAATTTATAGATCGGAGACATACAATACACTATCCTAAAACGATTTCCAACCTTTTTCAGGATCAGACTCAAAAACTCCATCCCAAGACACAACTTGTTACCATTCCTATGGGCATGATCGTGGAAAGAATGACAAAGCTTCAACCTAATAAATGAAAGATCAAATGAATAGATTAAGAAAACTTGGAAGAAGAAGGTCTAGTTAAGAAAAAAATTAGATTAGAAGAGGAGAGAGCCACTTGCTTGCTTACCCCAACTCTTCACAAAGGGCCCAATTTATAGACCCAAGAACTAGCTGTTTGGGCTCCAATGTTCAGAAAAATATTAAGCATGCAATAAGTAGGCAACAGGCAAAAAATCAATGAAAAAAATATTTAATCGAATGATTAACAATAAGCAACACTAATCGTATTCAATCCTAAAATTAAATAAGAAAAAGTGGTAACAAACCTTAAAAGGAAAAATAAAAAAAATTAAAATATAGGCCCACCACATCATAGATCGGGTGCGGTGCAGCACGATCGCACACATGCCGAGCCGGATCAGGCCGCGTGCGCATGTTCACAAGACCCAAGAGAAGGGTCTTCAAGATAAACCACTTTCTATCCTTTTTTTTTCCAATGTAGAGTTAAATAAACAAACTTCGGGGTTTGGAATTGGTTGGAGAAAATTTTGACTTTTCAATTCCCTCCAAAACACCAACAATCTCCCTCAAAACTCAAAAATTATGTCGCAAGTTTGCATATTAATGGCCGTATGCAGATATCTTAATTATTTCATAAGAATTTCTAGAAATTGCCTATGTCCCGAGCCGTGGTCAAATATGGATACTCTCATATAGACGAGCCCCTCCAGGGATGTGTATAGTATCACATCTTGAGGAATACCTCTTGGATCTCATCAACTTTCTAACCACTATATAGGAGCACTAATCACTATAGAGATGGGCTGGAGTCTATGACTCCTATATCAAATAATTACATGTGCACTCTAATCAATCAATCAGCTTGTTATTATCATATTAAACCTCTTTCAAAGAATCTCCTATCACAAAGATTGGGTTCTCACTACTAGAAGGTCCTTTATAGGCTAAAATCTATCCCCTTCGATGACACTAGGATCTTAGTCCTATTCAAGCCTTTTGTAAGGCAATTAGCAAGATTAAGATTAGCAACATAATTTTAAAAATAATTTAAAATTTTTTTTCTTCTTATGGACTTTTATCTTAGTTTAATATGTCTGTTTATTTAGCATTCATAAATTTTTTTTACAAAATCTATTGTAGCTCTTGAATTATAATAAACAAATATAGAAGGAATAAGAGAAGATACTAAAAGAAACTCAGATAGAAGTTCTTTTAGCCATTCAACTTTAAAACGAGTGAAATCAAGAGCAATAAGTTCAACTTTTATAGTACTTCTAGTTAAAATAGTTTGTTTGGAAGATTGTAAAAAAACAGCACTCCCTCTAAGAAGAAAAATATAGCCAAAAATAGATTTAACATCTAATGTGTCAAAAATTCAATTTGAATCACTATAACCCTCAAGCATATTTGGATAACCCATAAACGAAGGGAATAATCTAATGAACCTTTAAGATATCAGAAAACTCTCTTTAAAGCAATCTAATGAACTATACTAGGATTACTAGTATATCTACTAAGTCTAGAAATAGTATAATCAATATTTGGTCTAGTCCGATTAGAAAGATATATTAAAGAACTAATGATTTGAGCATATTCTTTGGTTCATAGATTTTCCTATATTCTTTAAGAGATGGATGGATAGATCATAAGGAGTAGATACAGGAGAATAATCAGAATATCTAAATTTATTAATAATCATTGGAGTATAGTGAGACTGAGATAGACAAATTAAATTAGAAATACAAATGATTATCATACCAAGAATTTTATCAACCTCATCTAAATCTTTCATATCAAAATGATGTGATAGAAAATTCTTAATATCATTGATTAAGTCAAGTTCAGGAGCAAGAATCAAAATATCATCAATATAGGGGCAAAGAAGAATAAATCTATCATCAATTTGTTTATAATAAAGATAATTATCTAATATATTTATTTAAAATTTATAAGAAAAGATTATTTGATCAAATTTTTTATGTCATTGCTTAGAAGCTTGCTCCAATCCATAAAGGGATCGAACAAGTCTGCAGACCTTGTGCTCCTGGCCTGGCATAGAATTAAAGCCTTTAGATTACTACATGTAAATCTTTCTTCAAGATCTCTATGTAGGAAGATAGTTTTAACATCCATTTGATGAACAAATATTGATGGATAGAAGCTAAAGTAAGCAAGACTCAAATTGTAATAATATGGGCTACAAATGAATAAGTATCGAAGAAGTCAATACAAGTTTTTTGCTCAAAACCTTGAGCAACAAGTCTTGTCTTGTATTTTCAATGGTATCATCGGTCCTTATCTTTTTTTGAAGATCCACTTACATCCTAAAATTATTCTAGAAGGTAAATTAGTGAGAATCCAAGTGTTGTTTTAAAAATGTATTCAATTCACTGTTAATTGTCTCCTTTCAAAATGAAGCATCAGGTGAGTTTATGGTTTCTTGATAAGTGGTAGGGATATCTTCTATTAGAAAGTAAAGAAGCCATTACCAAAAAAATTTCAACTTTAGTTCTCTTGCTTCTCCTAAGATCAAGTTATTCTATAAGAGTTGGAAGAGATGATGATGGAGGTAAGTCTGAAGAGGATGAATGATCAGTGGTTGATCTAGAAATTCAATTTTTAAAAGAAAAAATATTTTCAAAAAGGTTATATCTCTAGATTCAATGATGATATTGTTTAATATCATAGGGATTTCAGAATTAACAACAAAAAATCTAAAGGTGTTACTATCTAAAGAATAACCAACAAAAATAGCATCAACAGTTTTAGATCCTATCTTATTTTTTTTGATTCAGATATTCCAACTTTAGCCAAGTACCTCCAAACTCGAAAGTAACTGAGCCTAGGTAGATATCCTTTCCAAATTTATAGGGTGCCTTTTCTCTATCCTTAGATGGAACTCTATTTAAAATATAGCAGGTTGATAAAAGAGCCTCTTCCATAAATTTTGAGGTATACTAGAACTTATTATCATAGTAATGACCATATCTGGTAAGATTCAATTCTTTCTCGTAGCCACACCATTAGATTGAGGAGAATAAGGAGCAGTGACTTCACGAATTATCCCATTTTCTCCATAAATAGGATCAATTCATTTGAAGTATATTCACCTTCTCAATCTGACCTTAGAATTTAATTCTTTTTCAAGTTAATTTTTGCTACTGCTTTATAAATCTTAAACTTATTACGAACTTCATCTTAATTTTAAAAGATAAATATAGCAAAATTTAGAAAAGTCATCAATAAAGTTACAAAATAACGACTACCTCCATGAATTGGTCTTCTATTGGAATCATAAACATCATTATGAATAAGTTCAAGAATTTGGATATCTCTAAAAGCCATAAGCTTGAAAGGTTTCTAGGTTGTTTGGTCTGAACACAAACCTCACATTTTGAATTTTGATTGATGTTAAATTTTGGAATCAGATTAAAATTAGACATTTTATTAATTGATATGATCCAACCTTCTATGCCAAGTATCACAAGATTCAGAATTTAGCACAAGAGATGAAGAAGAACTAATTAAACTTTATTAATTTGGAAGAAAAATTATATTTAACTTGAACAATCCTTCAGACATAAAATCTTTTTCAATAAATACATCTCCTTTAGAAATTACAACTTTATTGGATTCTAAGACAACTTTAAAACCTAACTGAACAAGTAGGAAACCACTTAATAAGTTTTTCTAATGGTGGGTACATGCTGCATATTTCGAAAAGTTAAAGTCTTTCTTGAGATAAACTTCAGGTTAACTGTTCTACTTTCTAATACTTTGACAGTTGTTCCATCATCCATGGTAACACTTTCTCCACTTGATCTCTGATATGATAAAACCAAGACTTATCGATATAAACATGGATGTTGGCTCTAGTATCTAACCACCACCCTAAATCTAAATAGGTTAAATTGATCGAGGGAGTAAAAAAAACCGACCTAAAAGAAGATGGATCTCCTTCGATCATATTAACTTGAGGTTTAGGTGGGTTTTGATTCTTCATAATCTTCTTCTTGCAGACAACCTTCTACTTTTTTCGTAGAAACATTGGGATGCAAGATGATTGTCTCGACCACATACAAAGTAGAATCTCTCACTATCTTATTCCTTAGGTCTTAGGACTTGATTGTTAGATTTAGGCTTTTGATTTTGAAACCTATGTTTACCATTTTCTTTGAAATTCTTTCCTTTAGCTTTGAAATTTAGGTAAAATTTTAACCGTTATAGTTTTGAACCTTAGAATTTGCACTAGGATTTTGGGATTCAGTAAAATTGATCTTAGCTTTAAGTTGATTTTCTTGAATTTCTCTAAGTCTAAACTGATCTTCTATCCTAATAGATTGAATAATAGACCTAAAGATAAGGAAAGATTGGGATCTTCTAAGGTCACGAGCAAATTGAGACCAGGAGGATGGAAGTTTATCTATCAAGCATGATACTCGATATTTTTCATCTAGAGTAGATCCCCCTTTATAGATCTCTTGGATTAGGGTTTGGAACTGATGAATCTGATCATTGATGGATATGCTGTCTACCATTTAAATTATAAAATTAAAAAAGTAAACCTCATAGCCCCCTCATTATCTTGGATATAGATTTCTTCTAAAGCTGATCAGAGTTTTTAAAGATCTTATACTTTCTAAATGTTTCATATAGTTCATCAGATAAACAACTAAAATTTTAAACCTATAGTAATAGTCTACTTCTTCAGAAGATTTAGAATCGGTGCCAAATGAGGATGATTTGAAAGGAAGTGATTTCCTAGAATAGAAAGCAAACCTAGAGATATCAACTAGGCTTCTAATTGTTCTGGCCATCTAAAAAATCCTTTTCCATTGAATCTATTAGTTTTTAGACTAGAAAAATCTTTAGAACCCATGGGAAAGAATCTAAAGAGAAAGCTAAAAAACAAGATTAAGAGAAAAAAGAGCTGCAAAAAGAATATATTGAAACCTTTTAGGAATTCCATATTACTAAACTATTTGTAAGGATATATATATATATAATTATTACTTTAATTCAAGCTAATATTCTATTCTATAGGAATTTTTTCTCTAAAATTTAAACTTGAACATACTAAAATGTAGGAAATTTCAAAGAACAAACACTATCGTTAACAAAATAATTATACAAGATGAAATAAATATTATGCTAAAAAATTTGATGTGTTGTTAGTAATTAAATCACAATCGAAATAGGTATTCACCTTAGTATGTTAGGGATCCGTGATGAAATTCATTCTCCATGAGAGTCGATTGCAATATAATTAAACTAATAATCAATTGGTATAGTAAATTAATATTAAAATTAATCTAAAACTTATCAATTAGAGGCATGCAATGTACTATCCTAAGATGATTTTTAATCTTTATGTGGGATCAGACTTGAGAACTCTGTCCCAAGATACAACCGGTTATCTCTCCTGTTAGGGAACTGTGGAAAGAATGACAGAGCTTCAACCCAGTAAATGAAAGATCAAATGAATAGAGGGCCCAATTTATAGGCCTAAGAACTAGCCATTTGGGCTTCAACGTTAAAAAAAACATTAAGCACACAACAGACACCATAGATGCGGGTGCGGGTGTGAGTGCGATCGCACGCATGCCAGGCTGAGTCGGGCCGCACGTGCATGTTCATAAGGCCCAAGAGAAGGATTTTCAAGATAAACCACTTCCCAAGAGAAGGGTCTTCAAGGTAAACCACTTCCAAAGTGGAACTAAATAAAACAAACTTAGGGGTTTGGAATTGACTAAAGGGAATATTGAGTTTTCAATTCCCTCCACCAATAGATCAAGCTAGTGCCTGTAGGTTACACACTTTTAGCCAAGCTACAGCATTCAGCATTGGTTTCTTTTATAATTTGAAGGGAGAAATTCTTTGCGCACCACGGATGGTGTAAAAAATCCGATGAAGAGTGCACCGCCTTGCCCGATTGGTCTACATAACTATCGCTTTTCAACATGCATTTGATGTCTGCAGTTCTATTTTTTTATTAAAATTTTGAATGACAAAAATGCTCCTATTTTAAAAAAATTATGATATCCTATGGCATATTATGACATTCCATGTTAAATTATGACTTTCTACATGTAGAATATAATAATATGGTCCAAAAAATTATAATATCCTATGACATATTATGATATCCTATATTAAACTACGACTTTCTGTATATAGGATGTCATGATATAGCCTAGGATGTCATAATATGAGAGAGATAATTTGTCCAACCACTTTTCAATGCGCATTTAATACCTATAGTTTCACTTTTTCATCTGAAAATTTTGAATGATAAAAATATCTCAACTCTTTGAAAAAAAATTATGACATTCTGTGATATATTATGACATTCTACGTCAAATTATAACTTTCTACATGCAAGATGTTATAATATTAGACAGAAAGTTATAACATGGATATAAGATGTTATAATTTTTCCAAAGAGCAAAGATATTTTATCCTTCAAAATTTCAAATGAAAAATAAACTACAGATATTAAATGTGCGTTGAAAATGATGGTCATGTAAACCAATCAAATAAGTGTTAGGAAATAAGTCTCAAGATTCAATCCACAAGAAGCTCACAGTGAGATCCAAGATGACGAATAGAGTGCAACGAGCCCAAGATCATCTTAAATGGAGTCCAGATGAAGAAGTTACGCTTGAAGAAAGTCTGCATGAAGATCGGAGCGGTGGAGGCCGACGGAGGTGCTGTGGAGCGAGCGCACGGCCCAACACGCAGAGGCATGGGCGTGTGCGGTGCGCGGCCTAGGCCCAAGCAGGCACATGTATGGGTGCGGCCCAGGCCCAGGCGGGCGTGCGCAGGTGCGGCCTGCACAGATCCTCACACGATCCACATGTGGTGCGTGGATCGACGGTCCATGGCGACCCACGTGGATCGAGCGGGCATTTCTCGCTCAATTTCTCGTGGTCTACCATGGACCGGATATGTTTCGGAGGCATTTCTCATGGTCCATGATGGGTTCACATGGATCGATGCACGATCGGATGGCTTCAGATGATTGCGGTCGCAATCGGACAGCTGTGAACCATCCCAGGGAGATCAGAGGTGTGATCTGGCATGATGGGATGCGATCCAACGGTCAGTTTTCGATCTGAGGTGCGATCGGATGGTCGAGAAGCTAAAGAAGTTGATCCAAAGTCTGATTCCAATTAAAGCTGGAATTTAGGGCCTTTAAGAGGCTCTGTGGGTGAACAGAATCGAGACGCAGAGAACATGGCAAAGAGCCATGAGCGGAGGCATCAGTGCGAGGGAGGCTCGTACAGCCGTCGGAAGGAGGCTGATAGAGCTCTGAGTGTGTGCAGCAGGCAGAGCAGACCCTGCAGAGCACCGACAGAGAATCGAGAGCAAAGCAGAACTTCAAACAGAGTAGTTGTGGAGAGGCATGATGTAACGGTTCACTCCACAGGAAGCGTCCAAGGGCATCGAGGATTCTAGTACTAGCAGGCCTATGAGAGGGTCTCTTTCGAGAGATTTGAGAGAGCTTTTATGAGGATAGCTTCTAATTGAGAGAGGGTGGTATATAGAGTGTTGAGAGTGGATGTTCTCTTCTTATATTTATTTCTTTCTCATAGTGAAGCTTGCATGTCCCGTGGAGGCAGCATATAGGTTGTTCTACATATCTAATTGTGTTTTATGTATTGTTTCTTCTTTCTTCCTACGGTGACTTATGGTATCAAAAAGGTCCTATGGAGGTGGTGTCCTGGCCAGATATCCTCAATAATTGGTATCAGAGCTAAGCGGTACCAGTCGAGGTTGTGGCGGTGGTAAGCAAGATTAAAGATGAAGAAATAGGCACAATCAAGGTGGAGATCGATTGTGGAGGGTTGATCGATGCTCTCTTGCACAAGAAAGAGCAGTCTACATGGAGGATGCCAGCGGGAGCCCAGTGCGAGGTGGAGCTCCAGATGGAGATATATCAGACACGGAATGAGAGACTCGGGAGGATGAGCGACGTTGTATGGAAGCTACCCCGAGTAGGTCTCTGGTCAGAAGGTGCTGTGAGGTGCGTACAGCATATGACGAAGATGGGATCGAGCAGTCTGGCTCGACTCTCATGTTTACCCATCCATAAATAGCAGGTAATTATCCTAGGGCATGGGAACGAGGAGATCCAAAAGCTCTCAAAGTCAGATGGAGGTCGAATATCGAGTCGAGATGGAGATTGTTGAAAAATATACCTCGAGATTCAATCCATAAGAAGCCCACAGCGAGATCCAGGATGATGATGTTGGAAATTGTGTCCTAAAACCAATCATATGATAATTGAGTTTATCTTTGTATATGAATTATTAATTAATGAATAAAAATTATTCTGATATTTTTCATCACAAAGTTACATCTTTCTTGAACTCTTGTGTTGTGATGAAGTCCTTAGAACTATGTTAGTGTACGATAAAGAGAAGATTTATCGTATAGTT
>KE504718.1:871185-889556 GCA_000441515.1 Elaeis oleifera | reverse complement strand
GGGTCGGGGCGTGACACTTGGGTATCGAATTTGTGCTGGGGACCAATGTTGTCAAGATGACGACCACGTAGATGTGGCTCCCAAGTCTCCCAATCGAATATTGGTGCCCGAAGCGACTATTCAGTATTGTCGAGGAAGCCGGGAGGCCGATCTCAATCGTAACTTCATGGATCAATTAAGGAAGATAGGATTTGCTAGGACTCGAGTGGAGACTAACACCACAGAGCCTTTGAAGCCTAGGGTCTTAATTAGGGGGGAAGGGCAAGGTTTTTTGGCGGCCATTTTATCTATGAAATCTGCCTGCAGTTTGTTCAGTTGTGGCCAGATTAATCACTCAGATGGAGAACATGGTGGACCATCAGTTGCCCCTCTACCAATGGAAGTGGGCTTCCTCTTTCGCAGAAGAATTTTGTGGATGTCCCCACCATACCCATGGAGGTGGCAGCTAATTAGACTGCACTGCTGGCAATGAGGCGGATCTAGCTTCTCGTGTCCATCCCCATCTTGGCTTCTGGATGGTTACCTTGAGGCAAAGACCCACTAAGGCAACCCCGGGGCTTGCAAAGGGGAAGAAGATGACCTACTCTGGTGCTACCCCCTCCTCTAAGTAGCCAGATTCACTGTCAAGGAACTCTAGTCCTCCTAGGTCTCCACCAGATTTCAAAGGGTGCCAAAAGCAGGAAAAGGTGGTGTGGCATTGTTCTTCGGACCATGACTTGGGAAGGCATGACTCAGGCATTTCGGTGTCAGATGAGTCCCCAACTCAGGCTGGCATTCTGCTGGCTAACTCAAGCCAAATCGAGTCGACATGGAGGTGGACTGAGTGGAGGGCCCAGTGCTCAGGGATCTATCCATGGCGAAAGCACGCTTAGGGTCAACCTACTTGAAGCAAGCTCAAAGCCCTAGGTGGGATCCAGGCCCAAGCCCATCTAGAAGGAGGCTAGGCCAGCAAAATCAGCCCAGGACATCGATTCTTCTGGCCTACCTATGGTTGGTCTGGTGCCTATGATCGGGTGCAAGTCAGAGGCTGTTGGTGATAGGAGAGCATCATCGGCATCAGATCCTAATGTGTCAACATATTCATCAGGAGGCGATGGCTCCAAAGAGTCGATGGTGGTCCAATTGGTCGTTGCCTCTCAAAAGTTGATGTCCATGCTGGTGGAATTGGCGAAGTCGGGGCCTGACAATGCCTTGGGGCTGGTCAGAACGATGGTGGGGGCTATTCTTCTCAATCGATCGGGAGTTCACTTAAGGATCCATCGAGGATTTCTAACTCTCCTAATGGCATTAAGAGAGGAATGGCAATGTAGGCCCTTCATGAGGAGCCTTTGAATGGTGTTGGGTCGACTTGGAGAGAGATGGATTGGCATGAAAAATTATGGCTCAAGTCAAGATGACCCTAATTGCATGCATTAAGGGGTCTATTTGGTTGCGCATATAGGGTGCGAGGCAAAGAGTCAAGAAGATGCTGAGGGTTCAGGAAGGGGCCTCAATGAGGATGATTCTCACCAATGAGGCTGCTTATGTGGAATGTCCGAGGGGTCAGGAAGTCTTTCTTTTCTCTACTTTTAGGAGACTTTTGTACCAGTACAATCCATATCTATGGGTACTCCTTGAGATCAGGGTACAATGTAGGAGCTTTTGGTGCGCCCAACAATATCTTCTGATTTCATAGGGCTTCTATGCTATCGATTCATATCGGTTGGCGGTGGAATTATAGTACTATGAAAAATAGAACAGTTAATGTGGCTATTTTGTATAGTTGTAATTAGAATATTATAGCGATTTTTTTGGTATTAATGAATCCCCTGGATTTTTGTGGTGTTTATGCTAGCATTGAATATAGACAAAGGAGAGTGTTGTGGGAGGTGGTCTCTGAGTTCATTGATCTGGACCTATCATCCCTTGTTGCTGGTGACTTCAATTACATTGATGGGCCCCAAGTAAAAGAGGGGCAAACCCTTCATAGTTAACATTGGGTCCAAAGAGTTTAGGGAGTTCATCATGAGATATGGGCTACTGGACCTTGGATTCTCAGGATCCAGAATCACTTGGTATAACAACTGTTAGGGTAGGGCTTGGGTGTGGGAGTGCATCGATAGGGCTTTTGCAATGGTGAGTTCAATGCACTAGTTCTCGAGCTATCTGATACGTCATCTATTGAGGATTGCCTCTGACCACTATCTTATTTCTGATCTTCGCTTACTCTGATCTCTCTTACCAATACCTCTTTTGGTTTGAAAAATTTTAGTTGTCTTACCCCTACTCATGAGACATTGTTTGTGAGGTTGGAGGATGCCGATGCATGGTGATGCTATATATCGGATTGCCCGTAGACTCAAGTTGGTAAGGCACAGGCTCAAGAGGTGAAATCAAGTCGAGGTGAGTAACCATTTCGAAGACTAGAGGAGGTGGAGGAAGCATTTTCTAAGCTCCAATTGAGGGAGGATAAGGAGGGGAGTCTCTCTGATCATGATCTCACTAAGCTCAGGACCATGCTCTTGTTGCACCACTCTTTGCTGTGCCAAAAGGAGACAATGTGGTGGCAAAACTTGGAGATCCAATTGCTGAGAGAAGGGTTAGGAATACCAAATTCTTCCATCAAGTGATTGTCATCAGAAGATAGAGAAATTAGATCCGGACATCGAGGGATGCTGGTGGGTGGTGGGTTGACAGTGAGAAGGGATTGCAGAAGAAGATTCTCACTTTCTTCCAATCGAGATGGTCAGTAGAAATGGGAGGGATCTAGGCCTTTTGCAATCCCCCACCCCCGATTAGTCAGATCTTGATTAGGAAGAACTTTTCATTGATCCATAGCGTGTCCAAAGATGAGATTTATTGGGCAGTTTGGGTGTTGCTAGAGGAGAAAGTACCTAACATGATGGTTTCCCCCCTCTCTTCTTTAGATGGTACCTATCATCCAGGAGGAGGTCATGGAGGTGATCCAGCAGTTCTTTGCTATTAGATCGATACCAACTACCTAGAAGAGGACCTTCATCATGTTCTAAAGAGGTAGGATGCTTCTGGGGCAAGTCATTATAGACCTTTCAAACTATGTACCACTTTGTACAGGATTTGTACCAAAGTCTTGGCGGTGGGATGAAGCCCATCCTCTCTTGCCTCATCTGTTCTGAGTAGGGTGCATTTGTAGGTGGCCATAATATATTCGATGATGTGTTGATTATGCAGGAGTTTATGCATGATCTCCGGAAGACCCTAATCAAGCACAATCTTATAACCATTAAGCGAGACATAGAGAGAGCCTATGATTGGGTGTCCTAAAATTTTCTCTACCATGCCCCGGGAGCTTTAGCTTTTATAGCTAGTGGATTAGCTAGATCAGAGGGTGTATGTAGGCTCCATCCTTCTCTATCCTGATTAAAGGCACTCTGACGGACTTCTTCCACTCCTCCATCAAACTCTATCAACTTTTCCCTTTGTCCCCTTGTTCATTATCTATGTTGATGCTCTTTCTCATGTCTTGCGAGGGTAGGCGCCCTAACCCAGATCACAAATCCTTATATGTGGGCCCTGGATGCCCAGCCAATCTCATATTTACCTTTGTAGAAGACTGTCTTTTGATGGATCGGGCCTCTGTCTGGAATATGGTGGCCCTAAGAAAGATCTTGGAGGAGTATTGTGAAGCCTCCGAGCAAAGAGTTAACCTCCTCAAGTTGGGAATCTTCTTCAACCTGAAGACTAGAGCTTTGCACAAGTAGGCAATTAGAGAGATCTTGGGCATTTTTGAGCAAATCGATACACTTGTTATGTGGTGTTCTGATTATAAGATGGAGACTATGGAGGTCTGATTGTATGGAGATGGAGGCATCCATTCGAGAGTAGCTAGAGAGATGGCAGGCGATGACGCTTTCTATGATGGCGAGGGTGACTCTGATTATATCAGTCCTCAGTATCATCTTGATCTACATGTTGGCCCATACTATGCTCCCAAGAGCCTTCCTTCTAAAGCTTAAGCAGCTTTCAAGAACTTTCTATGGGGCTTTCATCATGGAGGGAGCGGAGTACACCTCCTGACATGAGATGTCGTCTATCAGTCGACCTATGAAGGGGTTGGGTATTGACTCCTTGCTCATTCATTGGGTGGTCTTAATTACTTGCTATGCAGCAAGATTCATTACAGCCCTGACAGTCCATGAAGTATCATGATGCGAGCCAGAAATTGGACGTACGTGGGCTGCTGATGGAGAGATCCATGCAAGCCAAAGCAGCTCCTTCTGTGGAAAGAGATCTGCATAAGGCCCCTAATGTGATGGTCCAAGTGAATTGGCTGATTAGGGATGGATGATCGATCGACATCGTCAAGGACCAATGGATGGCAGATATCCTCTTATATCAATGGCTAATCTACTTGAGCACTGAGATGGTCGACTCTATGTGGGTGTATGACCTGCTCCAGCTGGAAGGAGGGCTAGAACATACAAATGGTGAGGCTTTTCTTTAGTGGACAGCTTGTAGATAAGGACCTCTCCTAGGTGATTCCCCTCCTATAGAGCCCAGATGTTAGAGCTTGGTGTCCTCTTACACTTTGAGGGTAGTAGCTAGGGACTTGTGTGACACTTACAAAGGAGAGCTGATCGGGAGCTTGGACATCGCTTGGATCTAGAGACTCTAGGTTCCCCCGAGGGTTAGATTATTCCTCTAGAAGGTCGCTTGAGGCCGCCCGCCCACCAGAGCATTATTGAAAAGCTAGGGGATGGATATTCCTCCCTCTTGTCTCAACTATGGGAGGGGGGAAGAGGAAATGAATCATGCCTTGTCCCTTTGCCCAATAGCTAGATGCATTTAGTGGTTGGCGACTTGTGTTCCTATTATCATCCGAGAGGAGCAACCTGCTCAGGACTTCTTTGAGGCTCTACATCAGAGCATGGAGCCTGGAGGCACCAGATCTATAGATATCAGGGTGGCCTACATTGCTTATCATATCTAGCTTGTCTGAAATATGAGGATTTTTTATGGAAGACGATAATTAGTGTGGTTTGTGCTTAAGAGGGCTATGACCCAAGTGATGGAGTTTGCCGATGCTATGCTGGATTGTATGACTTTGAGGACTTGGGACATGTGGGACTCCCCGTCTGCTCACAAAGTGCCTCAGAGGTTTTTATCTATTGGGAGCCTCCACCCCAACTTTCCTTACGGTCAATTTCGATGGCAGTGTGGTGGATAGCAGAGGCAGAACTAGGTTTACGATCCATAGCCTAGACTCAGGGCACATCATGCTAGCAGAGTCCACCTCATGGGAACCACTGTCCCTACGATGGAGTTGCGGACAGCTTGGGAGGGCATCTCTTATATAAGACTGACTCTTGGGACTAATCATTTGGTAGTGGAGGGGGTTCCATGATGGTGGTTTCCTGGATGTAGGGACGATAGGGTGCTGCTGCTTTTCACCCTCTCATTCACGACATTCAAAGGATTCTTGACTCCTGTGCCTCCTTGGACATCTAGTATGCCTATCATGAGATAATTACTGCTGTAAACTAGGTGGCAAGTTTTGTTAGAGATTACTTCGATAGGGTACTTTAGGGGGCCTCCTCTATTTTATCGGTATCCTTTCTGATCTTTTGGGATGTATTCATGTGCGAGTTGTATAAATGTTCTATTTTATTAAAAAAATAAATAAAAAAATAAAAAATAACAAATACAATGAAGAGACATAACTAAATCAAAAATAAAAAATAAATTTTGAAGAAAATCACTGAATTATGCTTTTTCGCAAGTTTTGAATGCATAGTAGTTGCATCGATATTCCTCCAATACAAATATTTAATATGATGAATTGACCTATATGTTCATGGAATGTTTGCTCATTTTTCCGCAAGCTTTTTATTTGGGCATTCCATAAGAAGACAAAATTTTAGATAAAAGGACCATCTTTTAAGAATGAGTATTAAATGTAATTCCAAATTTTGTTTTTCACATAGCCTATTAACCAAAAGATGATTTCTTTTTAATCTAATATCCTCAATTCCTCCGTAACTCTTTCTCTTCACATCAAACAAATGGTTACAAAACTAAATAAAGAACACTAAAGACCCAAAAAGTCTATAAGAAGTACTTAATCAACTTTGACATCTTGCCAAAAAGAGTGGCAATTTGCAAGAAGCTTTTGGAGAATTAAGAAGACTAAGGCTAAATCCCACCTAGAGAAATGATTATGGGCATCGACAACATGAAGCCCTCCACCACTTACACAAATCCTAAGTTTGAGATCTCGAAGCCAACTAGTTGCAAAGTTCACAGCTGAGATAGAGATTGACGAAGCTATGGAGAGACTAATAGGGCTTTGGTTTGAAACATGGTGAGCTCTAGGGTTTTTGGCATCTAGATTGTCTCTATATAGTGAGGTCCCTTAGCTAACCTATTCGGGCATGTTTCTACTAGCATGAGTTTCAGCTACCCTATGTACTTGCGCTTGTTGGGGATCATATTAAGTTATCTAGGAAGATTGACTATAAAGGTTAAACCACAAGCATAAGATAGGCTGTATTTTTTTGATAAATTTATCTACATATCCCTGATAAACATTTAAATTAAGTCACTAGAAGCACTTAATTTTATTTAATTGCTCTTTATTTATTAAGAATTTGATGCTTTCTAGTTTATTTTTCAGATAATTGATAGATTGGACTTAATGTGATTATGTGATGCGGATACGGGTGTGATGCGAGCACGGAACGGCATCCAAAATTAAGAAAGAAAGAAAGGACACACCAAAAATGTAAGCAAAAGAAGGAATTATTTTGAAAATTTTTTGAGAGCATTAAATGGGAGTGGGACCCATATGTATTTAAAACAAAAGGTGAACCGGTGGCTTGGTGATGATAACTTAAGAAAGATCAAATCAAAGAGACATACATGGGGCCACGAACATTAAATACAAAGAAGATTCTTTTGACTAAGTTTTCACGTGTGGGCTTGTGTGGGTGCTGGCATGCACGTAGAGTCAAAACAACATGCGGGACATGAGATTCAAATATGAGCATAGCTTCATAAAGAGAGCAAGCGCGATAGCAAGCAGATTCAAACAAAAGCAGATCCAAATAGATGCAATTTGAATTCATGCGGATTGAACGCAGGGCGAACGTACGGATTAATAGTAAAAAAATAAGAGTGCATGATTTTTGGCAAGCACGTGGATTGATAGCAGATTGGAATGGTGGGTTACGATTTTAGCAAGTGGCTTTGGTTCAAGCGGCCTAAGATGCAGGATACGCCTGGGACATGAAAACAGAGGCACGACTAACATGGGTTGGAGCTCTATTTAGAGGAGACATCGAATATTTTACCTTCTACACCACAAACAATGAGCCGGCCACAACCGTTCTCCACACCTCCACCATCCTTTCCACACCTCACCTAAGCTAGCCATCCAAACATCCAAAAGCCTCCACAATCCATCACACACCACCCCCTCTTCCATCTCCAAACCTCCAAACAACCAACCTAAAGCCCTCTTTTTCTTCGCAAAAACCTTCCCTCCGACTCTTGATCCCTTTTTCAAGCTATTGAAAGGAGGTCCTCAGAGTTTCAGGATGAAAGATTCAACAAGAAGTATCCCTGTGGCCGGCTAGTCATCACGTCTCAGAAAATAACTGTAATCTTACTTTGACAGTGTGCTTCCTTTTCAAATCTTTTGTATTTCTCTCTTAATATGCAATAAAGATCTATTGTTCTTACATTTATCTTTATGTCTTTATTTTCTTGTATAAGAGTTTTTATCTAGAATAGTTTATGATTTTTAAGATGAGCCGTGATCTACGGATACGGTTCATGCTCTTGGGATAAATTATATTTAGATAGAATTTTTTATCTTTTCTATCTAAGCAATTTTGACTAGTCTATAACTTTAAGAAATAGGATGTGCTCTCTAAGATAAGTTATATCTTTATTGATTAGGTACCAATTCAAGATATGTTAAGAAGGGTACCAGCTATCTAATAAGATAGCAGTTAAGATCCTAAGAATCCATCCTCATATTTGATATCAATCTTAATTAGTTTTAATCTATTTGCTCTTTTAATTACTAGTCTTTAATCAATCTTTATCTTGCTTTTAACTTAAATCCCAATCTCTCAAATGCAATCAATACGATCTATGTGAATACGATCTCGACTCACGCTATCTACATAGTAGTAAGTTAGTTTATTTTTGATGCCTATGATAGTGATCAAATTTTGGCTCTATTACCGAGGATCGTGGCATAGTTGCTTTTGAGTTCAAAAAAATTAGAAAAAAAATATTTACTATATTTGCTTTCTATCTTTTACTCTTAGTCTATTTTAATTTTAGTACTTTCTAAGTTACCTAGTTTACTTAGTCAAACTTATATTTTACAAAATCAATAAAAAAAAATCTTTACATTGACATCTCATAAGCTATTTAGGGAACTAGAGACCTAACCACAAAACTTAAAATAAAACAAACTAATCTTGAGTGTGTGCTAATTACAAGCTTGGACATCTTGGTTTGCTGCATTGCATAGTCATAATATATTCTAAGGGCTAACCTATTAATCAGATAAGGTGAAGATTTCATCACCCCTCCTTAACCCACAAACCACAATCTTCATATTGCATACCCAAGCATAACTTAAATTAATTATACATTGACCACTAAGGTGTTCGAGCTTACTAGGACAAGGCACCCAAAAGAGTTGGATCAGATCAGGATTGGCTAGTTGACTGGTATCTAGAAAAAGAGTTCAGAGACAAGAGCTCAAAGAAAGATGGTTACCTAATTAGATCCGTTGCGAAAGTATGGAGAACCTCCCATCGATCTTATCCTTATCTAACTAGTTAGCTAGTTGGTTTTAACTTGAAAGGCTCCAAGGTGGGCTTGGCAGTTAGGAGCTATCTAGATTTAGGATAACTTAGAATAGAAGTTTGCTTGAGTAAGTGTTTGGCAAATCAAAAAAAAAAACCTTAACTCCTCTCTCTTCTTAGATTAAGGACTCTTAGGACTTGTTTCACTCTTTTCTCACTTCTAAAAAAAATTCTATAAAAATTAAATTTTATGTGCTTGCTCTAAGGTAGACTTATAGGGTATATGCTTGGTCGTAGATCGTTACGACCAAAAATCCATCCTTTTGATCCAGAAATAGAAAGAACCCTTAGAGCCAACAGACATAGAAATATAGATCAAAATCAAGAGAATGATCCACCTAGATAGTTGAAAGAGTACTTTACTCCAATATATACCTACTCTCCTTGTATTCAGGTGCCTCTAGTTGAGGCAGCACAGTATGAAATCAAACTAGTGTTATACAAATGCCCCCATCTTTTTATGGACTTGCCAATGAGAACTCATACAAACATTTTGATGAATTCTTAAAAATATGCTCAACAGTTAAAATCCAAAATTTCTCTAACGGTGCTCTCAGGCTAAAACTGTTTCTCTTTTCATTGAAAGACAAAGCTAAATATTAGCTGAACTCCTTAGATACTGTAACCTGAGATCAACTTCAGAGGAAATTCCTCAAGAAGTACTTTCTCATAGGAAAACAAATCAAATAAGAAAAGCAATAACTAATTTTTTTAGTTGGATGAGGAGATATTTCATAAAATCTAGGAGAGGTTGAAAGAACTAATTAGATAATATCCCCATGATGCTGTATCCAAATGGCAACAAGTCTAGTGCTTCTATGATGGCTTGTCAGAAAACACCGACAAATAGTTGATGCATCGTGTGGTGGAACCTTCATGCTAAAAAATAAGAATGAAGCCTGGCATCTATTTAAAATTTGAGTGAAAATTCATTGCATTACATGTCTGCTGCTAGGAAGACCCTCCCATGACTGGACCTAAACATGGTGGGATTTATGAAATTAGAAGTTCAATGGACATCCATAGTACAGTGGATGAATTATCTCAAAAATTAGACCGATTGCTGCAAGTAGCACCCACCAGCACCCCACCCACACCTTTGATAGATATTTGTTCTATATGTTCGAGTCTTGCTCATACTGTTTATGATTGTCCTGCTATGTTTCAATTTTCTGAGTTTATACATAAACAAGTAAACAAAGCACAAGGTCAAAATAATTTTAGATTAGGACACAACCCTTGCTCCAACACCTATAATCTGGATTGGAGAAACCAACCTAATATTTTTCGGGCCCAACAACCTGCTACTAGGCCCCCAATGCCAAGACTAAGTTATTCTAAGGAAGCCTATAAATCGGCTCCATACCCACATTATGCACAAAACCCACAACCTTCTTCAAACACTGCCTTTGAGGAGAAAGTACTATAAGCACTGAAAAAACTCGAGATGAACATCCAGCTCCTTCACCCCACGCTCAATCATTAGCTAAGCTAGACACCTAAATAGGTCAACTAGCAACTACTTTTTAGTAGAAAGAAGAAAGAAAACTTTCAAGCCGGCCTATCAGCAACCCTAAAGGGCAGTATATGGCTGAGAGCTCCACGGGCCCTGAAATCTATCCCAAGCATGCAAAATCTGTGAGATCCTTAGAAGCGAAAAAATCATAAATCAGTCTGAAATAACCCAACAACCAGAACAACTAATACTGATCGAGCCAGAAAAGAAGAAATCTGCAGAAAGAGAAGAACCTACCGACCCAGCACCTGTACATAAGGCCCCATTCCCAAGTGCTTTAGAATCCCCTCTGCCTCTCGACAAAAAAAGCATAAAAATGAATGAAATGTTCAAACTATTTAAACAAGTTTAAATAAATTTACCCCTTCTTGATGCTATTAAATAGGTCCCAACCTATGCCAAATTTTTAAAAGATCTGTGCACACAGAAACGAAGAACTAAGGCACACACACCAAAGAAGATCCATTTGACTAAACAAGCTAGCTCAATCTTTCAACAAGTAACCCCATCCAAACTTAAGGATCCTGATACCCCAATAATATCCTGTGTCATAGAGGACCTCATGATTAAGAAAGCATTGTTAGATTTGGGTGTGAGTGTTAATCTTCTTCCGAGCTCTATTTATGACCTATTGGGATTTGAAGAATTAAAACCACGATGGCAACCCTACAATTAGCAGACCGATCAATTAAGGTATCCTATGGAATGTTGGAAGATGTATTGGTTAATGTAGATGAATTTACTTTTTGTAGACTTTCTGGTGCTAGACATAGAAGCTGGTAGCAACTCCAGCCAAATACCTATCATCCTAGGTAGATCCTTCCTAGCGCCTGTCAATGCTTACATAAACTGTAGGATCGAGGTTATGGATGTGTCTTTCAAAAATAAAAAGCTAAGGTTGGACATCTTTAATGCAGCTCAAGGACCATCCACTTTTGATCATGGTGAGATCAATTTATTAGAGAAAGTTTTAGAAGACAAACCCTACCTTGCTCGACCAAACCTTTACAGGCATGCTTAGCACATTTTGGAGTGGATAATTTCGATTGATAGGTATAATAAAGAAGTAAATACACTTTTAGAGCCACCTAATTTTAGCACCACTCCTCTTTGAATTGCAAAGTATGAACAATTACCGACCCAATCGAGCCCTCTAATACTATCTTTAGAAGCACCACCTATTCTAGAGTTAAAGCCTCTTCTTGATATACTGAAGTATTTGTTTCTCAGATCCAATGAGACATTGCTAGTGATCATTTCCTCCAACCTAACTACTGATCAGGAAAACCAACTTGTAGATGTGCTCAAAGAGCACAAAGAGGCCATAAGGTGGACAATTACTGATTTGAAAGGCATTGATTCTTCTGTTTGCATGCATCATATTTATTGCGAGGCCAAAGCCAAACCATATAGGGACATGCAAGTAGATTAAATCCAAACATGTGGGAGGTAGTAAAAAAATAATAAAATGGTTAGATGCAAACATTATCTATCTAATTTCTGATAGTAAATAGGTCAGCCTGATCCAAGTGGTGCCAAAGAAGTCAGATATCATTGTGATAGAAAATGAAAAAGGTGAGTTGATACCCACTCGCACAGCAACTGGCTAGCGAGTATGTGTAGACTATAGGCGACTCAATGCTGTAACTAGGAAAGACAACTTTCTATTACCTTTCATTGATCAAATCCTAGAATAGTTAGCGGGTTAGAGTTACTTCTGCTTCCTGGATAGATATTCAGGATACAATCAAGTGCCTGTATTCCCTGAAGACCAAGAGAAAACCACCTTTACATACCCTTACGGTACTTTTGTCTTTCAAAGAATGCCTTTTGAACTATGCAATGCACCGACCACTTTTCAGTGGTACATTATGGCTATCTTTTCTGACATGGTTGATAAGTTTTAAAGTTTTATGGATGACTTTTCTATTTTGGCCTTATTTTTGATGATTGTCTCCAAAATTTAACTAAAGTACTTAAACGATATGTGGAGATGAATCTGGTGTTGAGCTAAAAAAAGAGCTATTTCATGATTCGTGAGAAAATCATGCTCAGACATATTGTATCTGAGTGGGGGATCAAAATAGACAAAGCTAAAGTTGAAATAATCTTAAAACTATCACCCCCAATCTTGGTTAAATAAGCACGATCCTTCTTAGGACATACAGGATTTTATAGGTGCTTTACTAAGGATTTTAGCAAAATTTTACGGTCCTTGTGTAATCTTTTGGCTAAAGAAAATTTTGTTGATTTTAATAAAGACTGCTTAACCACATATAATACACTAAAACAGTATTGACTACTGCACTGATTATCAAATCGTCAGATTGGATCCTACCATTTGAAATTATGTGTGATGCTTAATTATACAGTAGGGTAGTTTTAGAGCAGAAATTCAATAAGGAACCACATGTGATTTACTATGCAACCAAAATTCTCTCAGATGTTCAATTGAACTACACCACGATCGAAAAGAATTGCTTATAGTTGTGTTCGTCCTAGATAAATTTAGGTCATACCTTTTGGGCTCTAAGATCTTAGTTACTTTGATCATGTAGCATTGAAACGTCTACTATCCAAGAAGGATACAAATCCTAAACTAATTAGATGGGTCCTTTGTTGCAAGAATTTGATCTAAAATTTAGATAAAAGGGTTTCCAAAATGTGGTAGCAGATTATATCTCGAGGATCTTGGTAGAACACAATAATGAAATCATTAGGGATAGATTCTCTGATGAACAACTCTTCTCAGCATCCTCTAATAATATTTTTTGCTTTGCATACATAGTTAACTACTTAGAGATAGGACAAGTCCCGACCTACTGGACCTAGCAAGATAAAATAAATTCTTTGTCCAAGTAAACATTATTTTGGGAAGAACCAAAGTAGTTTAAAATTTGCCAAGACCAAATTATCCAACGTTGTATCCCTGAGTGTGAAGTTCAAAGTATCCTGACTTTTTGTCACTCACTAGCCTGTGGGGGATATTTTAGTGGAAAAAAATTGCAGCAAAAGTGCTGTAGAGTAGATTTTACTGGCCAACTATTTAAGGATGCTCATGATTTCTGCCATAATTATTTGAGATGTCAACAAACAAAGAGTATTTTGAGAAAAGATATGATGCCCCTGTCCTCCATTTTAGTAGTTAAAATTTTGATGTTTGGAGAATTGACTTTATGGGCCCTTTTCCTTCCTCTAGTGGTTATGAGTATACATTGGTGGTAGTAGATTATGTTTCTAAATGGATAGAAGCCATAGCAACACGAACTAATGATCATAAGGTAGTAATAAAATTTATTCAAAGGAATATTATAAGTCAGTTTGGTTGCCCTAGGACCATAATCAGTGATGGGGGTACGTACTTCACGAATAGGCATTTTGAAGCTTTAATGAGGAAATACGGAATAATACATAGGATAGCTACCCCATATCACCCCCAGACCAGTGGATAAATAAAAGTCTCTAATAGGAAAATAAAGAAGATATTAGAGAAAATAGTTAGGTCTAATCGAAAAGATGGGTCTGAGAGATTAGATGATGCACTGTGGGCCTACCATACTGCTTACAAGATCTCTATAGGAATGTCTCCTTACCAGTTTATTTTTGAAAATCTTATCATCTGCCAGTGGAATTAGAATACCACATGTATTGGGCAATAAGAAAATTTAACTTTGATATGAAAATACGGGGTCAAAAAGGAGACTTTAATTAAATGAATTAAAGGAGTTATGCAATGAGGCACACAAGAGTGCTAAAATCTATAAAGCTCAAACTAAAGCTTACTATGATAAGATCATTTCAAGAAAATATTTGAACCTAATCAAAAAGTATGGCTCTTTAATTCTAGATTAAGACTATTCCCTGATAAACTTCACTCACATTGGGATTGACCATTCATTGTGATCCAAGTTTTTCCCCACGGAGTCATAGAACTTAAAAATCCAAAGTAAAAAATATTTTAAGGTTAATGGGCAGAGACTGAAGCATTATGTAGATGGTATAAGGGATGGAGAGCAAATCGAGTCTATGGATCTGGTTGAATCGATCAATGAACCACCATGAACTTTGACTTGATCTGGCTGAAGATCTTAAACTTAGCGCTTATTAGGAGGCAATCCAGCATTTTATCTTTCAAATTATCTAATTTTATTTCGTAGGAATCTAATAAAGACAATTAGCCCAGTTGGCGAGAGCACATCATCAACATCCGATGAGAATCCAGTGGAGTATAAGGAAGAACCTACAAACAATAATAAATCAGGTGGTGTCCCTCTTTGATGAATATTTTGTTTTCTCTTCTTCCATTAGGGATAATAAAATAAAGTTGGGGGAGAATAATTAAATTAATCAAATCCTCAAGTATAACCATAATAAGTTTTGCGTACCAAATTTTGTCTCGATTTGGAGCTAATTGGGTATTCTAATTGATGAGTGATTAATGATTTAGATAATTTTAGAGATATTAAGGGGCAAATTATTAAGGAAGCTCAATAAATGAAAGAGTTTAAATCAGAATAAATTTTAGGGTGATTTCAGAACCCTCTTTCTACCTATCTTAATGAAGAATCTGCTTCATGGGGATATAGGTGGAAAGATCAAGATATACAAAAAAAAATTATTTCTTTTAAAAAAAAGAGAGAATTTAGCATTGTCTCATTGAGTAACTGGACATCTTCACCTAAGTAAGTGTTGTGATTCACGTTAAAAGGTGGAAATACCAAGAGATCAGTTATAGAGTCAGTCTCACCTTATAGCTTTTCTTGGACTCGAGTCAATAAGTCTGAGTGATGTTCTACACCTAATGTCCTAAAGTCAACTGGTTTGAGAGTCACTAGCCGAAAGCTTACTACAAAGATCAGCTAGAAGGCTCAAGAGGCTAAGACATTGCATTAGACTATTTTTGAAAAAAAAATAGTAAATAATAAGGAGACTAAATTGTAAGAAGACAATAAACCTAGCTCACATCAAGTTAGAGGACTTAAAGAGTAGAATAAAGAGTTGGTAAAAGAAAAACTCTAGAAATTTTTATGAACTTCACTTGACCACTAAATAGGTAGAATTGATAATTCGATAAAATACTTTTTTGATGGTCTAGTCGGGCATCAATTGACTTTAGAACTGCCTAGGATAACTTTTAATTCAAGAACGAGTCGGTACATATTACTAATTCATCTACTTTACTTAAGGACAAGCAAAATTCAAGTTAGAGGATGTGATAAATACTTAAATTAAGTCACTAAAAGTACTTAATTTATTAATTACTCTTTATTTATTAATAATTTGATGCTTTATAGTTTATTTTGCAGGTAATTGATAGATTGGACTTAATGTGATTATGTGATGCCGACACGGGTGTGATGCGAGCATAGAACGACATCCAAAATTATGAAAAAAGAAAGGACACACCAGAAATTTAAGCAAAAGAAGAAGTTGTTTTTGAAAATTCCTTTGAGAGCATTAAATGAAAGTGGGACCTATGTATATTTAAAACAAAAAATGAACTAATGGCTGAGTGATGATAACTTAAGAAAGATCAAAGCAAAAAGACATAGGTGGGGCCATGAACATTAAATATGAAAGAGATTCTTTTAGCTAGGTTTTTGGTGCATGGGCTTGTGTGGGTGTTGGCATGCGCATGGAGTTAAAATAGCATGCGGGATAGAAGATTCAAACACGGGTGTGGCTTCACAAAGAGAGTGGGTGCGATAGCGAGCGGATTTAAATGGAAGTAGATCCAGATGGGCACGATTTGAATTCACACAGATTGAATGTGCAGGGCGAATGCACGGATTGATAGCGAAAAATAAGAATGCATGAGTACATTTTGATGAGTGCACAGATTGATAGTGGATTGGAATAGTGGGGTGTGATTTCAATGAGCGGCTTTTAGTTCAAGCGGCTTGAGATGCAGGACATGCCTGGGACATGAAAATAACACTACAAGAAAAAAAAATTTTGTAATGAATTTATTTACGATGAAAAAATTTTCATCGATAATTAGACTATTTACGATGAAAAATAAATTCATCACTAATAAAAAAATATTTATGATAAAAAATTATATTTATTACAAATATCTTCATATTTATGATCAAAACATAATTTCATCATAAATATCTATTATTTACGATGATTATTTCATCATAATAATAAATATTATTTAATTTAAATTTTAATATTCATGATGAAAATAGTTTCATCATAAATAATATAAGTATTTGTGATGAAAACATATTTTCATCATAAATACTTCATTATTTATGATAAATATTTTCATCACTAATATTTAAAAAAATAGAAATTTAAAATTACATATTATTGGCTACGAAAATATTATGTCGCAACTACTTGAGTATTGGCGACATAAAATTATTTTCATCATAAATAATCAATTATTAATGATGAAAAATTTTTATCACTAATATTTAAAAAATAAAAAATTTCATAAATTTAAAATTATAGATTATTTATGATAAAAATATTACATCATAAATAATCAAGTATTGATGCAAAAATTTTCTTTTTTGTTGCAAATATCATATTATTTATGATGTAAAATTTTTATCGCTAATCTTTGAAAAAAATAAAATTTAAAAAAATTCAAAAATTATAAATTATTTATGATGAAAAGTACATCATAAATAATCGAGTATTGATGACGTATTGTTCTTTTCCATCATAAATACCATATTATTTATGACATAAAATTTTCATCGTTAATCTTTGAAAAGAAATAAAAATTTTAAAATTATACATTATTTATGATAAAATATTACATTGTAAATCTCTTTTATTTGCGATAAAATTAATTTTCATTACAAATACTCGATTATTTACGATGCAAAAATTTTCATCGCTAATATTTAAAAAAATAAAAATTTTAAAATTACAGATAGCGATAAAAAAATTACATCGTAAATAGTTGAGTATTTATGATGAAAAGTCATTTTTCATCGTAAATAATTAACTATTTACAATGGAAAAAGATTTTCATCGTAAATAATTGACTATTTACGATGAAATAATTTCATTGCTAATAATTAAAAAAATTATAAATTTAAAAAATAACTTTCGATATTGAAAAATTTTATTGAATGATGCAATAAAATTCTTCACCTACAACCGAATCAACCGTCTTTAAGATCCAAGAGCAAACCACCTCAAAAATTAAACATAAAGAATTTGATTCAAAAAAAATATCAACTTCCAACCGTATAGAGAATAAAATTTTATCAACTGTTCGATGGACTAAATTATACTATTTATTCTTAACCATTTCAAACAAGATTGATCAATAATTTTTTGTGACAACAAAATTCTATAACATCTTTAATAGAAAAACATAACTTCTTGAATGTTGTCCTTAATCTACGGTAGATGATGTGCCATAGCAGCTGATCTCTGGAACAATCAATTGATGTCGATCCTCTATCAAAAAAATTAGACTCTATATAGAAACTAAGGCCAGCAGATCACCAAAAAATTGGTCCAAACAAGATGTCTGTCAAAGCATAACAACACGATCAAAATTTAATTTACGTGTAACAAAATTATTAGTTAATATCTATAATGTATTAGCAGAAAAATGATTCTCATCTAATGGTACATGATTACGTAATTTTTTGTGTATATAATTTTTTATGTACGTAATTTTTTGAAAAAATTATAAATTAACTATTTATATAAATTTTATTAATATTTATTTTTCATCATGAATATTATTTTAATATCATTTTTGTTGTTAAATTTTTTGGATAGAAAATTTTCTTAATGAAAAAATTTAAAATTAATTTTTTATGAAATTATTATTGAGGAATTTTTTTGCAAAAATTATTTTCAACAAAAACTATATCTACATTGCTAATAAGATTATTAACAACTAAAATTTAGCTTTCATCGCAAATAATTTTTTTTGCAAAATTTTTTAAGAGAGAGAAAACTTTTAGTGGGGAATTTTTTATTTGTTTGGTTGAACTATTGGTGATGAAATTTTAATTTTCGTTGCTAATAAC
>KE504718.1:817740-828589 GCA_000441515.1 Elaeis oleifera | reverse complement strand
GTGGATCAAGTCAAAGTAGGAACTAGTTTGGATTTCAAATTCTATGAGATAGAGTTTTAGGAAATCAAAACTCTTTTCTTATGGTACTGATTTTATTCAGATTTTTTTTGAGATTTTTGTGACTTTTGTAGCACATAATATGCGCCCTTTGCTGGTGGTCCACGGCAGAAAAAGAAGGAGGGAACGTCCAAGAGTTGAGCGCCCCTTGTCTTGCCTTATTTGGATAATCTTTAACTAAGTATTTGACCTAAACAAGGACTCTTCATATCTCTCTATTTAAAATAAATTTTTTATAAAATTTTATGGATTATAGAGCATTGAGAGACTTTTGAGGCATCCAAAAATCAAGGAGAAAGAGTCTTGGGGCGTGGAGATCTAATTGACACAAAACTAGGTGTCTAGGTTAGAGCAAGGAGAAGAAGAAGAGGGTCTTCTTCTAGAGTTGCTGGGTTCATCTCTTCCCTTCCTCCATCTGTAAATTTTCTGAAAGTGTCTCATCTAAAACTCCTTCTCCTACTTCTCATCTTTGGAAGAGTCCAAATCAAGAAGAAGGAGGCATCTGATCGACCATCGAAGAAAGATCAGCACAGTACTAGCATACTGTGCTGATTTCCTGGATCAGAACTTCTGATCGTGATTCGTGGGCTCGTGTGGACGACTCCTAGAGGCCGGACGTGTGTGCGGCTCGCAACATCATCCTCAAGTCCGAATCAACAAAGTTAGAACGTCTAACTTGCAAGATAATAGATCTGATCTATTATATTTTACATACATTAGATGTAGTATAGAAATATATTGATATAATCAACATGTAGTTCTTGCTCTTTATATTTTAATTTCTGATTTAATGTCATGTAATAATCATGTAATAAGATCTTAGATCTAGGGATTCTCTAATTTTACAAGATAAATTTTGATTTATTTTAGTCTTCCACTGCCTGATCTTGAAAAAGTTTCAAGATCTAATCCTGAAACCCTAGATCTGGTTCCTTCAATGCTTCTCTACAGTCTGACTGTATACAAGAATGTCATCAAAGAAAACTAACACAAATTTTCTAAGGTAAGTGGAGAATACCTCATTCAGGATAGCTTAAAATATGGCAGGTGCATTGGTTAACCCAAAGGGCAAAACCAGAAACTCATAATGCCCTATGTGAGTTCTTAATGCTGTCTTGTGCATATCTTCTGATTTCATCCTTACTTGATGGTATCCTGATCTCAGGTCTATCTTAGAGAAGTATTGAGACTCTTTAAGCTCATCCAAGAGATCATCAATTAAGAATAGGATATTTATCTTTTACTGTTGCTTTGTTAAGCTGTCTGTAATCTACATAGAATCTCCAACTATTATCTTTTTTTTAACTAAAAGCATTGATGATGCAAAGGATTGATACTAGACTGAATGATGGTGGACTTGAGCATTTCCTGTATTTGTCTCTCTATCTTATCCTTCTGTTCAAAATGTATCTGTAAGGTCTAATGTTGATAAGGTTGGTACCCGACAACAGTGGTATGCTGTGATCCTATGGTCTGCTAGGCGGCAACCCTTTGGGTTCTTAAAACACATCTGCATACTGTTCCAACACCATCTTCACTGAAGTGGGTATCTCTGCTTGGGCCTTGTCCTTCTCAAAATTCACTAGGTGTCCAACAGCACAGCAGTTACCCTTCCATCCAGACTTATACCACCATATGGCAATGATCATTTGGAGTTTAGCCTTTGTAGATCTGAGTTTAGACTCTGTTGTCATGCCTTTTAGAGTCATCTATTTTTCTCTTTAGTGAAGGTTATCGCATTATCTTGGTAGTCAAAAGTTACCTTACCATAGGTTCTCAACCAATCTATTCCCAGAATTATACTTGATCTATCCAATCTAATCACCCTTAGATCAGCTTGATATGGCTCTCCCTGCATGGTCTACTTGAAGCTAACACACTTAAGTTTGCTCAAGACCTTCTGTACATTTGCCACTGTTACTATAAGTCGGGTTGTTGGAGTGAGAATAGCTTTCACTTCCTTGGCCATCGATAATCAATGAAACTATGAGTACTTCCAGTATCAATTAAGATGACTACTGTTTTATTACCAGCTTCTCCTTGGATCTTAATAATTTCATTCTGATTCTATCCCACCAAGGCATACACATCAGTTTCTATTTCTTTTCTTTTCCTCCTCCACCACAGTCTGCCCTTCTTCTTCTTCTTCTACATGTAATAATTGTTAATCAAATACCTCATCTGCTTCTATTGTGGCACTGATAGAATGGACTGTTCTCTGTGAACACCGATGACCTAGCTGATATTTCTCTCCACATTTAAATAAAGACCAACAGTCCTTCTCTGTTCCCACTGCTGCTTACTGTCCTTCTGAGATAAGTTTGAGTTTCTGATAAATTATGGTTTTACATCCTCTCTTTGTGCTGCCGATTTAGGATTATGATAGTCTGCTGGCTGTGTTGTGATTATTCTGTAATTCATCTTGCTCCTTTTCCACATTATAAACAATGCCTGTTCATATAATTTAGCTTGCTCATATACTTCCTCCAATGTTGTAGGATGAGATAAATCAATGTATGGTACCAGCTTTTCCTTTAATCCACTGACATAACTTTCTATGAAGTATCTTTCAGTTAGTGCTGGGTTGTAATGCAACATTCTAGCTCTCATGTCTTCAAACTTCTCCTGATATTTTTTCACAATACTTGTTTGTACTAATTTATTAAATTCTCTAATTAGCTGCTTCATACTACCGTTATCAAACCTTCTGTTCACTGCTTCTACTAGCTCTTTTCAATTCAGATTTGGTTATTGATTAAGTATCCTTCCTTCCATCTGTGTGCCTTTCCCATAAAGTGCATTATGGCTATTTCCACCCAATGGATAATAGAGATTTGATATATTTTGAAGTATTGCTCACATTTACTGCTCCATTCCTTGAGTTTTTCTCCACTGAAAGTGAAAAATTCCCGCTTTGGATAAGGTAAATGAAATTGGGCTCTATTCTAGGTATCTCCCAGCCTATCCAAATGATGGTATAGCATGGGCAGTATCCCTTTGCCCCTATCCTCAGTTGCTATGGCTGAAGAACTAGCGTCAAGTTGCTCCATTATATTTATTCTTTCATTTTTATGGCTAATGGGTGTTGTTTGTAGTGAATAAAGGAGTGGGCTGGAAACTGATGGTTGTGGTGCAATTAGCTTCAGCAACTGCTCATACCTACGGTTTGTTCCTGCATCATAATCTCATGCCTCCTTGCTGCCTCTATTTGCAAAGCTTCATACCTCTATTTTTCTCTATCTGCATCTCATCCAACTATCTTGCTAGCACTCCTATTTTAGTATTATATTCACCTGTTACTTGTTGTAACCTATCTTCAATGTGATTGTGGTATTTAGTGGAGAGTGTTTGTACGTTTTTCTTCTAAAATTCTGAAATTTTCACTGATTTCCTTCATGTTCCCTCTACCATTTCTTCTTCTTCTTCTACTTCACTCCAATTAAATTGATTTTAGTGTTTGGATCGGTTTCTATTTTTGATCCCTATTTTGAACTATTTTGAAACTACTTGGTGGAAAAATTTTTACAGTCTCTTGGCAATAGTAAATTCAATCAACGTGGCCGATGATGATCTAATGAGGGTAGGTTGCTGTTTCTAACTGATTGGAACAGTAATCACTCCAGTGTGATCTTGATATATTTTCCTATCAATTACCACTATCTTTACTAGAAGTAGATTCAAAAATTTGAGGATTACCTGATGCATCAGCAGCCTATTTGATTGGACTAGTAGATCTGTTTCAAATTTGCTTTCAAACTGCTCTAATCTGATGCTGATCATTGTTGATGTATTGCTGATCTGATCTACTGCCTATCTTCAGTCATTTCTTCTGTTGATCTGATCAGTTACTAGCTTGAGCTATTGTCAATCCGATCTATTGCTGTTCCACTAATGATCTGCTGCAGTACCACTAGAAAGTGGTAATTCAGTTGTAGCAGGACTCCATGCCTCAAGTTGAATGCTCTACCTGCTCTGATACTAAAATTGTAATATCCTGACTTGTTGAAGGTGATCACAAACCTGCTATTTGGAATTCTAAATGCTGAGAAGGGAGAAATAGGATTAGAATTGAGTATAGAGGTATAGGTAGAGGATTAGAGGGATGGATCTCAGGTAGATCAGAATGGGGAAGGAGGGAGACGATGAGGAGATCTGAAGAGAGGGAGGAGAGAATTGGAGAAAATTTCATTCATTTACTTGCTTCCAGATCTCACTATTATAGTCTATTTATATTCAGTTACAGTGACTGAAATTATAGTGAAATGCTTGAAAAATGAAATGTAATGTAATTTGGCCAGTTTCTATCCGTGTTGCTCCTTGACTGATCGGGCTAATAAATCAGATTTAGATTTATCCTCTACCCTTTAGCCTGTTAGATAAACAGGGCATAGAGCTCTCTGAATCCTGACCGATCTTTTCCTCCTTCTTTCTCATCTCTGTAAGCAAACCCTAGCCGCCATCATGGTTAAAGATCCTGTAATAGTCTCGGATCTAAGCTCCTGAAGATCAAAATACACCACCTTGCATCTCCTTTGCCTTCCTCCGATGTCCAAACACAGAGATGAGTATTATTTATTTTTTTTTTTCTTCTACCAAAGCTCTCCCTTTTATTGTTTCATGTGTTACACTAAATTTCTCATTCCCAAACAAAATACCACAAAAATCATATGAAACCAACACGAACCAAATCACATATTAAGCTCTCCTTGCCAACATGTTACATAATATACAAAACCAAAACAGAACAAGAAAGGACAAAACATTCCTAAAATAAAGATCTAACATATAAGTTCAGATTAAGAAACCCAGAACCCCAATCCATATCGAGAATTCCAGCTTGTAAACCTTACAACAAATAGAACAATTAAACTCATAAAAAGAGATTTTTTTACCACATTGCATTAGAATAGGACACCAAAACCAACAATTCGTCTTCCTTCAAGAAATCAAAACGAGGAGATCTAAAAGCAAAAAAAAAAAATCTTTTAATCACATCTTGTCGTACCCTGGTGCGTCGGCGCCCGGCCGGACCTTGACGAAGCCGTAGGGGGGCCCGGAACGGCCCTTCATCGTCTCGGCCTGGATATCCACAAGGTTCATCCGGGAGAAGTCCGGCGGCAGCGGCGCTTCGGAGGAGCTCTTCTTTCTTCCCAATTGCTTCCAGTCCTCGTCCTCCTCATCGTCCACAACGTCGTCGAGCTCGTCGGGTATGGTCACCTTCTTCATCCACGACGAGACCGCCACCAAGAGGAGCAGGAGGAGGGCCATGCTCCCATGCTCCCTTAAAACACCACTGAAATGCATGGTTTTTGAGAGGCGACCTAACGTTCCTGTGACCGTGGGCTAAATCTAGAAACATCCACTGTTTATCAAGAAATTACTGCATGCATCCACCAGGTGCAAGTGGACCGGCACGTCGTGAAGCATATGCACGGTGGATAGCGCGCAATCGGGAATTGGTGATGTACATGGGGCAGCATGCCGTGTTATCCACCGTGGGATTTGACGCGGTCCAATTGCGCCTAGTCCATGCAATATGGAGGTCTGTTTGAGGCCGTCAAATACCAGAACATCTGCTCCGATAAAGCCGTCGATTGATATAAAATAAGATCAAGTCCCTCTCGAAATAAACTCAATTAACTTGATCTAACTTAAATCAATCAAACTCGAATCCTATTCACAAGCTAGAAATAAATTTTATACCAAGTTAAAAGTTAATCTTGTTTCGTAGGATTTGGCTTGACGTAGGCTCAAAAGTTTTAGATGATTAAATTTTAGGCTTGAAAAAATAAACCCTTTTTGTGGCCCCCATTTATATAAGTCCTGGTTCACCAGGTTAGCATTCCAAGGGACGGGAACTCTCTATGAAATTTTCTTTTTAGACTTAACTAGTAAAAAATTTACATATTTTTTTAGCATATTTTTAAAATTTTCAATCAAATATGTATTCTTTGTAAGTTATTGCATTATTGACTTACCGTCAACCATCGTCTAACTTCGTTGTTTAACTATAGATGTGGAAATGATGTGTCAATACTATTAGGATAATGTGTCATATATGATATTAAGTCTAGAATATAGATAGAAGAACGAGAGAAATATCGAAATAGAGAGACGGAGACGAAGAGAGAGAGAGAGAGGAGAATGGTTGAGTGGGGTGAGGGTTGAGTTTAGGGTTTATATTTAGGAACTTATTCTTGAATGCCATCATTTGTATGTGCTTAAAAGGATAAAAGGCTAGATTAGGGCTTGGAATTAGAAATTACAAATTTGAGGACCTTAGAAGCTTCGATACAGTGGCGTGGATAATCGCCTCAATAATAGAACATTGATTTCTTTCTCTCTCAGTGGTCGTAGATAAGCACCTCACTAATAGAACATTGATTTTCTTCTCTCTCAGCGATCTCTTATTGAACCTTACTCAGTAGTCCCCCATCGAACCTCTCCCTCAATGGTCCCTCATCAAGTTGTTTGAAGAAAAGCTTGAGACATTTTTGCAATAAAAGATAAAGGAGAGTTTCATATTATATTCAATAGACCATTCCTTTAATTAATAACTATAGTTTTGTACCACATTAGGTGACAAATAAGTACAAAACTATAGTTTTGCCTAATTGTTACATGCATTACACAACATATGTGAGATACGCTATTTGGAATACTTGAGTAGTTGAATAAAATGATGCAAGGTTACATATTGGCTTTTTAATGAATTTTATATTATGTTGTTTACTAGCTATTGGAATACTTGAGTAGTTGAATAAAATGATGCAAGGTTACATATTGGCCTTTTTAATGAATTTTATATTATATTGTTACTGACAATAGGTAACAGTATGATTTATCATATAGAATGGGAGATAGATTCAACATACAAATGCATCATAGAAATACTTTACAAAGGCATCCGGAAATGATATATGTAGAAGGAAGGTTGATATATAAAGTAACTAAGATATAGATTTTATTTCATCTTTTGAATTAGTAGACATAGTTAAAGACTTAGGGTATGAAAAGATATCAAGAATTTGGTATAGAGTTCCATACATGAATGTAAATAAGAGTATTCGAGAAATTAAGAAAGACAGTGAAGTGTTAGAAATGGTGCCCATTGCACTTCAACATATAACTATTGTGATGTATGTAAAGGCTATGACTGTTTAGAACTTGAAGAATAAGAATATAGTGGAAGTTAAGGACTCGAATGCTAAGGCTATGGACACTGATATACTAGATGAAACTGATGAAAATAGTCAGGTTAAGTACTTATAGATAGTGACAAGTGTAATGATGAAGATGATGATTCTGACTATATGCCAATGGAGCCAAGTGACTCTGAAGAGCTTTTGAGTGATGATGAGCCTATGACAGATGATGAAGAATATCTAGAAGCTAGAAATAAGAAGAAAGATGCAAGGCAAAAGAGTAGTACTAGAGTTTATGATATTGGATTTAGAGTAGATGGACTTAGAAGTTGAGCTGATGATGTTAGATCATGTGCTATTGGATCAGATACACTTGCAACAGATGTTGTTGAACCTCATGCAAGTGGTCCAAATGCACAAGGACCATATATTATTGGGTTAGATTTTGAAATAGCTAAAAGTAATAAAACTTCTTATTCCATACAAATTTATGGTTATTATAGTGACTATAAGGCTCAGGATGCTGAAGTCCTAACTCTAGATACCGGTGAGAATGATCAATTTGAATATAGAAGTGAGAGAAAGATAAGGTACACTATTACAATCCAAAGTGTGATAATAAGAATGTAAAGTTTGAACTGAAGATGAAGTTCGAGGGTCCTAACTTATTTAAGGATGTTGTTCAGAGATATGCTATAGTAAATATAATATTACATGAAAAAGGAGAAGTGAGAAAAAGATGGATGCCAAATGTATGAACAAATATCCTTAGAAGATATATGCTAGCTAGATGCAGATAGAGAAGATATTTATTGTAAAAATACTTGAAAATGAACACAAGAGTTGCAAGAGTGAGAAATAAGAACAACCATAAATGGTGCACTCATATCACTCGAGTATTGATACAATTAAGAAAGTCAGAAAATAAGATATCATGAAAAGACATAGAAGCAACCACTGCATTAGTCTAAAGTGTCCCTCTTGAATACTCTGCAAAAAAGAGACAATCCAGTCTGTGGCACTATTTATCTCATGATAGGCATATTTGATATTCAAGGAAATATCCTCCATCAGTCTCTAGATATCGCACATAAGTGGTGCATAGCAGCTACCCTCATCTGTCTTTAAATCCACTCCATCATAGTAGTTGAATCATCCTCAATGACAAGATGGTCGAGCCCCTATGTCGGCTTTGCATAGATAATACCTACTCGAGCCACTGGCAGCTCTGCACTCGTGATGGTGGTGTCAAAGAGCTGACTCCTGCCTATAAGCACAAGCCTTGAGTTTAGGCCATGAATAACAAACACAGCTCCATCTATGCTACTAATTACACCGTCATCAAAGTTAATTTTGAGGAAACTTGAGGATGAAGGTTCCTATGTAATGAAAACCACTATATTTGCTACATAAGCAAAGAGAAAATCCCAGGCATCCCAAGTCATAGAGATTAATCCAAAAGATGAGCAATCTTGGCAACTCGACTTAAAACTCTTTCCAAAATGAACTACACTAATCATTCCTTGACTCAAAACCACTATCATTCCTGGCAAGCCAAATGCGATAAGTATTTAAACAACCTCATACCCAATAATCTTAGATGTCCCAGTACCAGCACTCCTTTGCTGCCTTAGGAAAGATTGAATCATCATTTTAAATAACAAGCGTTAGAATGAACATCGTCTCAGATAATGGAAGAGGACGTACTCCACAGTCTCATCATCCATACCATAATAGGGATAAGTGGTCGAAAGACCTATATCTTTGTCTCTTAGCACCATCTTATTGGAAAGACGACTCCATACCATCTTCCAAACAAACAGGTTAACTTTAAGGTACATGTCGAGTCTCTAATCTAAATACCATCCAACCTCCTACCAGGCTCTCCCGCTATACAAGTCAAAAAGTCCCCGAGTAGTAGAAAATATCCAGCATAAATTTTTTTGTCATTATAATATTAAGATGCTCTTTAGAAAAGATCAATTATAAAGAATATGTGGCTTACAAATAAAATCCTAGCACAAAAAAGTCTGTCGTATTATAGTAAAGATGGTAGGAAGGCTTTGAAACTCGTACAATGTTTGTTATGATTTTGTTCAACTTCCGTATCCATAAGGAGGCTGCATCAAGCCACATCTTTGTCGAGCCTTTGGCAATCCATTCTTCCAAGTTAGTGATCCAAGATGATGATAATGGTGGGCATGTGTATAAATTTTTAAAAAGCCAGCAATAAGTAAGAGAAATTCATAAAATTTGTTTCCAATCCTAGGTACTAGGTTTAGTAAATGGCCAAGATCAATGATATTTCTCAAAAGATAAAATAGCCAAGATCATCCTATATAGGAAAGTAGTGGAGCCTATCTCCACTAGGATGTGTTTACGTAGCTTGACTCAACCACACCTTGTCTTCTTGGGTGGGCTATAATCCTTTCCCACCAGATCACGTCAAGTTCAGATCAAGATCCCTCAACCCATCAGGTCCTGGGGTATATATAATAATATTTGTGAAACTACATATATTATAGTCTTATATATTGAGCAGTAGAATCCATCAGATATTGATCTAATTCTCGTGACTAAAAAGAAAAATCAATCAAGAATGAGTGGGAATTATTGTGTTATTAATGAAATCATTGTTAATATTGTCAGTTGTGAAACAAATTTAATTATTCAAAAACTAAACAACATTTTTAGTTTTAGATAACTTGCAGTAGAATAATCCAAAAAGTCTATGAAAAATAAATAGCTCATCCATGTAACAGAAAACCTATGATTAAATGGTCTAGGATAGTTAAATGGATTGGAAGTCGGTCATACAAATTGGCTATGGTTAGATTCAAGTCCGGTACTCTGGGCCTGTTAGTGAGTTCTTTAGGTCTGGATCCAATGGGTAAAAATGTTTGAATTCTGCCAAATGTTGACAGCTCCTCTTCAGCTCTATTGCTGTTTCCACCATGCCTATTAGTGAAGCCCTCTACCCATTAGTGAAACTTTCCAACCCCCTCCTAGTAGGCTCTCGGCAACCATGTAGAACTGGAGGCTTTTTTTTCTTTTGATAAAAGAATTGGAGGCTTTCGACGATATCAAACCGCAAACTAAGGGAGACAGCTAATATAGACTTTGACTATATTGAGATAGGAAAGATGATGCAGTGATTAATGGTGAGAAGCATGTGATTCGCAACTCGAATGAGAGGACCAAGAGTGCCACCAATGTGGCAAATGACTAGATGACGGTTGGTGGAGCCCATGGTAGACGCATGTCAAAGCGAGTCACATTCGTAAGAAAAAGCTATTTATTAGTTATTTTTTTTTTTGATGCAATATTAGTAATTTATTTAAGAGTAGTTGAAATGAGGACTCAAACATAGTAGGAAGATTGAAGGCATATATGATCATTGGGATTAAATTTTGAAAATTAACAACATACCAACTCAAAGTAAACTAAATTGAAAAACTATTCAATCCATTGAATGAAAATATCATTATACAAAAAAAAATTATCATTGAAATTATTTCATTAACATGCCAAAATCCATCTTCACACCAACATGACCTCTAACCATAATTCAAATATTAAATATAATACAAATCATGCTAGAAATAGGATCAAGTAATAATATATATATATATATATATATATATATA
>KE504718.1:785225-797820 GCA_000441515.1 Elaeis oleifera | reverse complement strand
AAAATATATTTATTATTAACAAATCAATTACAATATAAGGTTTCTCAATCGTCAACAAGTTGACGATTGGCTTTTGGGACATATTTCTCAACATCCCTAACTCTATAGCCAATTGTGGCTGGGTCGATCTAACCCGTGGCTCATCTATGGTCTCCTTCTCCTTCCTGATTCTGTGGGACATATTTCTTGAAAGAAAGTACAAAGAAAAATAAGAAGACTCGAAAGAAAAGAAAGGCTACCCTACGATTGAAAAGGAACAAGTAAGGGAGGACTGGTACCTAAAAAGATAGATGAAACTCTCCAAGAGATGAAAATGGACTCCTCCTTTCTCGCTCCGATGAGGCTCTTCACTGTCTTCGGTGATCGTTCGGCATTGAGAAGCTTCTGAAAATATTTCAACAGCACCTTCGCTAGGTAACAGGGAAATGAACAGTGATAGGGGGGCAAAAAATCTTTTATAGATAGATCAATAGCCAAGATTAACTGGTCCTCTTGTTGATTTATGCCACTTAGCGTCAATCCAATACTCAGTCGAACGGTGGTTAGGTGCACCTTCCCTCAGAACTGGCCACATCGAACCGATCCATGCCCAAGCTGATAAACCTATCGGGCGTTGACATTTATCTTGCTATTATTTGATATTTTCAAATTGCCCGTCCAAGCAATAATGAAGAAAGATATGACAGATCATTTCTTAAAGATCAAGTTCTTTCATTTTCAACCAAACAATTAATTTTCTGCTCTCGAGGTGCGGCACATTTATTTTAGACGACGCCGACATCCACCTAAAAAATCTCGAGATAAAACATGAAGATAAGATATCCTGATCGGTTGAATACCAAACCAAAAGTCAAATACGGAGATAAGATCTCCTAGTCGATGAAAATCGGATCGAAATTTCAAGCATGGAGATAAGATCTCATAGTCGGTAAAAAATTGATCTAAAAGTTAAATAAGAAAGTAAGATCTCCTAGCCGGTGAAAATCGGATCGAAATTTCAAGCATGGAGATAAGATCTTCTGTTTGATAAAAAACTGATATAAAAGTCAAATATGGAGATAAGATCTCCTGATCGATAAACAACCAAGTCAAAGTAAACATGGAGATGAGATCTTCTGGATGGTTGATATCCCGACCAGAAAAGGCTTATTCGAAAATAAACATCTCGATTGGTAAAATCCAACCTTTATTGCGAATACCTCTCAAATTGATGAAAATTCTATGAAGATACTCTTACTTCCTAATCCGATCAGAAATTATCACCTCGGATATAGAAAGTAGGGGTAAAGTGTTGGTGCATTAAATCGTCCTCAAAACACATGGCATCATCACACGAGATCAAGAGGATATCAATTTTGAAGCGTCAGATCCCAGCATATCAACTTACCCATAAATCGGATTCAGATCGATATTGTACCTGTAAACTCTTTTAACAAAAATGTTCAGGTCGGGTATATGCCGATCTAAACTTTGATCTTCTCTACTCCAAAATGTTATGGCATTCTTATTTTACCCCGATCTTCTATCGAGGTGAACTATTCTTATGACGGACTTAACTATTCTGCAAACATCCACAGTGATTTTCTCTATCAAGCCACAGCTGGCCATAATCTCATGTCCAGCCTATATGCATAGCTATACATCAGTTCATTTACAGGTGGCTCTCTAACCATCTAACAAACTCTTCTAACGATTTAATAAACTCTAGAATGTCCTCATCATCTCCTTTATAAATAGAGGGTCAAGGATCCTCTATCGGTAAGTCTAACTCTCGGAAACTAAGAGAAATTCTGCCAGTAAGAAATCAAGCTAAGAATACTTGGCTATTCTGCAAACGCCTACAGTGATTTCTTTACCAGACCACAGTTGGCCACGATCTTATGGCCAGCCTGTATGTACAGCTATACACTAGTTCATTTACAGGTGGCTCTCTAACTGCCTAACAAATTTCTTAACGGTTTAATAAACTCTAGAACGGTCTCATCACCCGCTCTATAAATAGAGGTCAGGAATCCTCCATCGGTAAATCCAACTCTCGAAAACTAGAAAAACTTTATCAGTAAGAAATCAAGCCAAACTATTGGCTCCTACATAGTTCTCCTCCAGTTCCATTCAAGTTCTCTTACTCTTTAACTATTTTCCACTTCTGTTTTTAAGGCTCAAACTGACTTAAGCATCGGAGGGTCAAGAATTGGAAGATCTCCATCCAATTTTTTGACTGATTTTGCAGATTGAGAGAGTTTTCGTCAGATCGCAAAAATAGCTCTAGTCCTATCTCACCCAAATCGATTTACTCAACTTCAGATTTCGAGCTCTGAAGCAACATGTATGTCTGAGTTTATGTTTTTATTTAAAATATTTGATATCATTTATAATATTTTTATATTATATTAATTTTAATTATAAAATATTATTGAAAAATAATTATATATCATGCATCGCACAGAATTTTAAGTTAGTAAAGAAATATGGTAGAACTTAGAATCAGCCAACTATAAAACAAAACTCAGATGATTTTAATACTTGTCTCTGCTAAAAGTGTATATGAAAAAAATCTATTTGCTTAGGAAGCCTTTCCTTGCAAGTGCGAAGATTGGCATGGTCTAATGGGTCATAATAATGCATCATGTGCTGTATCAAACTCTCCCCCACCATTTAGTGTACAAATTGGGTGATGAGGTTTGCAAATTGAGCCTATAAACTATCAGGTAAAATATCCTGTTGAATAAATTAACCACTTGGTTTGTATATGACGTGTAAATTTAAAATGTTCAACTAATTTATTTTCTTTCTTTTTAATAAAAGGATTGAGAATTTTTGAGCCGCCTTGAACCGGACCGAACGCCACTCATGCCTCCCAAACCCCAAAACGCTAAACCCTAGTTCTGTCAGCTATAAATTCGCCACTTCCCACGGAACCAACAAACGTTTCTCCTTCATCTGCGCCGCTCCGCTCCGTCTTCGATCCGAGCTGCGGAAATGAGACCTCCAAGAGGCAGTGCCCCTCTCCCACGGCTTTTCTTTCATTTTCCTTTAAACCCTAGGCCGTTAATCTTTTTTCACTCTCCGCTGTCTGAGCCCGTGTCCAAATCTTGCACTCACAGCCCTGTTATGTCGACCAAGATCCGAGCTTTATATAGATGTGATTCGATTTTATCTTCGATTCAAAGCTTTTCTCTGTTGCTTGCTTTCTGTTAGATTTTTTCTAGGAAACCTTTTTTTTTCTCTTTTATTCTAAAGATTACCGGGTTTTAGTGTTCAATCTAGTGGTAAAAATGAAACCTTTCATTCAGTGCTGTAGGCAAAGTTGAATCTTTTATTTTTTGTGTTTTACTTAATTTTGGGGTATTCTCAGGTGGTGGTCGCGGTGGCGGCTTCAAGGGCCGGAGCGATGGTGGTGGGGGCAGAGGACGAGGGAGAGGCGGAGGAGGCCCTGGTGGGCGAGGCGGAGGCGGTGGGAGAGGCCGAGGCGGTGGCCGGGGCGGTGGGAGAGGCCGGGGCGGTGGCCGGGGCGGTGGAATGAAGGGTGGGAGCAAGGTCGTCATCCAACCCCACAGGCATGACGGGGTGTTTGTGGCCAAGGGGAAGGAGGACGCCCTTTGCACGAAGAACGTGGTGGTGGTGAGTCTGTGTATGGTGAGAAGCGGATTTCGGTTCAGGTGATCGATCTCTTTGTCCTCCATTTGTTGTGGTGCTTGGGAGTAAAAGTTCCTGGCTAAAGTTCGTATTTTCGTTTATTGCGTGGCTTTTTATAGGATTTGACCTGCTTGGGATTTGTGTTGGCATGTATTGATTTCTAAACTTGGTTTCAAATTTCTAGAATGAGGATGGAACCAAGGTGGAGTACCGGGTATGGAATCCATTCCGCTCGAAGCTGGCAGCAGCTATTCTTGGTGGCGTTGATAACATTTGGATTGTAAGCATTCCATTTCTTACTGTTGAGTTCGCTTTTGAGTTTTTGTTGATTTGCACATGCATGTCTGAGTTGTTGTTGTTATTATTGCAATGGAGATGGGCTTCTTATGCTTTGGTTGCATCATAGATAAGAAGTTACATAACTTGGAGATAGGCCAATTTTAAATGTTTTGTGGAGTGGATAAACATGTTTTTAAGAGATAAACATGATTCTGAGCTAGTCTAGGGTAGCTTAGGATTGCTAGTCATACTAGATAACTAGCTGATTCCATTTAACATCTCCATTACGTAGCTAAAGTAATTTATCATACAAATTAACATAACATGACTAATTTATATGAGCCAGAAAACATAGTATAGAGATCCGCACTATTATAGTATGCAGATAACTAGTTGGAACAGTATGTATTGTAGATAGGTATGATATGGATGGACACCCTAGGCCTTGATTCTTGTCCCTTCAAAACCATCGTAAGCACCCCATTCGTTCAATTTTCATTTCGTTTCTTTGTTTTGTGTATTTTGTTCAAGGGGCTGTGAGTGATAAAGTGAGAAAGAGGAGCTTTGGTTCCATGTTCTGGTTTAGCATTTTATTAAATAATTTATAAGAATAATATTTAATGATGGGATAAGAAGGAGCCATGTTTTATAAAATTTAATCACGTGCCCATGCCAAGCATATAAAGAGATATGAATAAGGCTATCATTTCCATGAGGACATGTATATTAATGTTTACAGTTATGCAAATATAAATATGGAGGTTGGGTTTTGTTCAGGGCTTCCTTCCATATTATTTCTTGTTACGACTAGTTTATCCCCTGGTTTTGTCTGAACCCTGATATGCAAATTCACACAGATGCATTTCCATCGTACACTTGAACCTGGAAACATTACTGATACATTACTAGTTCATAGAAAATGAATGCCATTAGTTACCAAAGATGGTAACAGGTCCATTAGATTTTATGGTTTTGAGGAGACATGCTGCAATGCCCCATATTCTTCTTGCTGTTGTACATTGTATTACCTGGGCACTCGCATCCGGCTATTAGAATTAGTGTTGAATACATGTTAGGCACCTGGATACTTATCAAATTTTTTAATTGACAGCTTTTAGGAATGGGTAGAGTTCCGAAAATGAATTCAGCACACTAATAAGAATGAGTTTTTGTTATTCTTAGAAATTGGTGAAGAATGTAGGTGTTTAAATGATTTTGCAAAATGTTGTTTTACTGAAATGATAAATTCATCGAGAATTTTGGATGAGAATCATGCATGTGAGGACTTTAACAGGTAATACCTTTTAACTTTCTTGTATGCAATTTTTAATTATATTTTAGTTAAAATTATTTTTCTTGCATATTCCCTTCTCTCCTTTTTTTCCTCTTGTCAAGTTAGACACTAGCACACAGTCCAAATCTGATTCTTGTGTCTGTTCCATCTCATACTGGTTTAATGTGTTAAGAACTGGATCTATATGCATGTATATGCATGAATGGATGTATGCATGAAGCCATGTCTGTATGCATTCTTGCTTTTGCATAAATGTTTGACTGCAATGGTATAGTTGCTTTAATATGTGGAATTTTGCTTCAACTTCTGCCTAGACTGTTATGCTATTATCTTTGAGTGCTGAAAGCCACAAAAACCTGTTGCTTTGTACTTCCAATGAGGTTATTTTGCTTTAAAAGTTCTTTCTTCTCTTGTTTTGCTCCCTTTATTGTTTCTAATTAAACAGTTTTGCTATATGTTTTCTAAAACTTTCTCTTATGCTATCCTGATTTTATTTTCATTTAAATTAAGGCTCCTGGGACACGAGTTCTCTACCTTGGAGCGGCATCCGGGACTACAGTATCTCATGTTTCTGACATTGTTGGGCCTGTAAGTTATTTTTGCTGCATGTGCTGCTCATTTTATAGTTCTCTTTTATAGGAAAGTAATCATTTGGAGTTGCAAGATTTTGTATTGCTTCTCATTCTAGCTTGCTTGGCAGACTGGAGTGGTCTATGCTGTTGAATTTTCACATAGAAGTGGAAGGGACCTTGTAAACATGGCGAAGAAGCGAACAAATGTTATCCCCATCATTGAAGATGCTCGGCATCCTGCTAGATACCGAATGCTGGTTGGAATGGTTGATGTTATATTCGCAGATGTTGCTCAGCCAGATCAAGTATGTATTCTTGTATACCATGTTGTTTGCTAGTAGGCTTTTTCCAAGGTATTTCTGTATATTTGTAACTAGATCTTTCTGATGGTAATGCCACATTTATGCTGTAAAACCATTCTGTCAGCCTGTGTTTTTATTGCCTTTCATTTCAGTTTTTGAACTCTTGTATGCCTTATTTCGAATATTGTACTATTGCATAAGTACATACATTATATGTATTCATCAGTAATATAACCAATAGATTTTAGAAGATTATAAGCTAGGTTATACCTTAGAAGCTACTTGTTTACCTATCAAGATAGGTAACAGTATGAATGTAGTCTGGGTACTGAGGCACATAATCTGTATGCATGCTTATGCATACATGCACATATTTGTGGGTGTCAAACTTGAAATCCTATGTGACCTTATGATGTCTGTGCTTTATGTTGAAACCTTTCTTTTTTAATAATTTTATGCATTGACGTAGGTACAATGTTTGACATCGAGAGCATTAACCATGTTTCCATCCTATGTTTCCTCTACAGTTTCCAGTTATAGTTCTTACTTTTTCCACTGATAACAAAGTCTGTCTATTTCGTTCCTCAAGGTTTCCATTTAACATATAGGTAGATAATTTATGAGCACTTACTGCAGTTCATATTGGTGCAAAGTCAAGGTTGCTAGACTTGGTGCAATGGTAGTGTTGCTCTATTGTGATATGGTGTCACATATTTGAAACACGGAAACAACCTCTCCACACATGAGGGTGAGGCTGCGCACCTTTGTGCCTCCCTACACTCCACAGTGGCAAGAGTCTCGGGCATTGGGATGTCTTTTTACTACAGTTCATACTGGCCTCGATGCATAGCTCAGAGCATATATCATATCTTGACTATTAAACTCTTATAACTATATCCAGTAGCTCAGGAAGCAGCTTTGTGCTCTTCTGGGACTTGCTTTCTTTGTTATTGCATTCAATACTAAAAGTGGAAAAGCAACAACTTTCAAATCAGTAATTTCAAGTTGTCAATATTAGGACCAGAACTGTAAGAAAAGCAGCAAAATACTTTGTAGTTTGATTTGTTTTAGTAGCTAATATCATTGTAAATGTATTATTTTTTTATTCTTTCACTGCAGGCATTTGATTGTGCATTTAAATGAAATTCAGTTGAGTGGCTGCCAGTTTTTCATGGTTTGGTGTTGTTCATGATTGTTCATGTCTAACTTTCTATGTTCTTTTGCTTGACACTCATGATTTTCCATGTCTACGAAACTGTTTATATTTTTTTCTTAATGTCAAGCATAGGATGAATAACTCGGATTCCCCTTCAGGACATCAAAACGGATGATGCAAGTTTGAGTTTCTGATGCACATATGATTTCACTCTCCCCCCACTATCATATTATGCATCTCTCCTTTTTTATTAGTTTTTGCCTAAATGTTTTGACATATTATGATGTTTGTCTGATGATTACTCAAATTCACATGACAATACTATGATTTTTGTTGATACTTTATTTATATGTTTTTGATGACATTTTTCCTATTCCTTTTTAAATGTGACATCAAGCATATGATGAAGTACTCGGATTCCCCTTCAAGACATCATATTGGATGATGCAAGCCTGAGTTTCTGATGCATATATGCCACCATTCAAGTTTTTTCTTCAGATGATTCATTATCATGCTCTCCATATATATTTTTTCTGGCATTAAGCAAAAGGTTATTACTTGATCTTAACTTTACTAGAGCCATGGCATTAAGCAAAAGTTTATTACTTGATCATCTTTAACTTTACAAGAAACCGGACCAACAAGCCTTTGTTAACAAATATGTTGTGGACTTTTACTTTTTAACTGATTTGTGCACGCATTGATGTTTGGGCATGTTTTCTCCTGGATGCTTTGTTATTTTGGCTCTGGCTTCCAAATTCAAAGTGTACAAATTTCTTGAACATTTGTGCTTGTGTTCAAGGTTTACTTTCTTTGCAGGCAAGGATCGTGGCACTGAATGCATCTTATTTCTTGAAGAACGGTGGTCATTTTGTGATATCAATTAAGGTACTGTGCTTATCATTTAGTTTAGACAGGAAATGATCCCATTTAGATTGATGCATCCATTAAAGATGGTTCTGATGGAAGCCAGACGCTTTTGATTTAAAGGCATTGCTTCCTGATTCTTCGTCACTCCTGTTCCATATATATACATATATGTGATAAAAATTTCATTGTTATTTCACTGGCATTCTTCAAACTAACCCTGGATCATTGAATTATATTTATAGTTTATTTGAAAAATCAAAAAATTAATGAATAAGTTGCAAATACATTTACAAATTTCTTATAAACACTTCTTTCAAAGTTACATGTCAAATATATCTTATGCTTTTATTATTGCTGGTGCGTCTTGTGACATTTTATTCTTGTCACCAGTCCTGTGTTTGGTTTTGAATGCACAATATCTGTTATTGGTAACTTGCATTATATTTTTCGCTTGTTCTTGACTTTAAATTGTTGATTTTCTTCAAATGGCCAATTCTTTAATTTCCAATTATTTTTGTTACTGAAACCATTTTTTAATTGCAAACTAGTGATTTTTGCTTAGTTTAATTGAGCAAGCAACTTGAGTTACGGTGGGTGTCTAACAATCTTTGGGTCTGTTTCTTTAGGCCAACTGCATTGACTCGACGGTGCCAGCTGAGGCAGTCTTTGCACAAGAAGTGAAGAAACTGCAGGCAGAGCAGTTCAAGCCATCGGAGCAGGTCACTCTCGAGCCTTTTGAGCGAGATCATGCCTGTGTTGTTGGTGGATACCGCATGCCAAAGAAGCAGAAAGCGGCCTCCTAGAGTTCTTTTTTTTAGTTGGGAATGACTGCTTCACTAGTAGCTGCATGCAGGAAATTGTGGTTATTGGGTTATTTGATACTGTGCTTCTTCCTACTGTTGTCTGAATTATGGTTTTATCTCCAAACACTAAAATGGAATCGGTTTTCTGGTTTCGTTTCAGAGGATGGTGCTTAACCTCTGGCAGTGTTGTTGCATTTAACATCTTCATGCATCCTGTTAACTTCGAAATGTGTTGCATTGTAATTTAGATTCTTATGCTACGCGTCTTAGGGTCCTTATTGCGAAATTTCAATTGCAACTTAGTGTTGTTCGAAGTGATTGACAGCCGGAACAAGTATATGAACTGTCTTTCAATTAACCTTAACATCTTGTAATGTCAGATTAATTCTAGCACATTCAGTTATATTCTCTTTGCATTTAGCTAGGATTTTTATGAATAAGTGATTTGTTTTCGATTCCTCATGGAGGACAATCCTCTTTGCAATGGAAATTTCAATTGTAGAAGACAATATAGCAGTTTGTTTGCATTGGTGACTATAATAGTTTAAAAAAATTACCAAAAAAAATCTATAAAGTTAGAGTGGTGGCAAAAATCTTCATGAACTGTAGTTGCTTGAGCAAAATCTAAGTAGCAATAATCTTCATGAGCTAGTCTTGTTTTGGTTAAGGTGTGCTGGTCGTTCGAAATGTCTCTTGTGATGCATACCAAACTGATATGTGTGCTGTACCAGCTCTTCAAGTTATAAGCCGCATTTTTAGTCCTTGGTTCACCTTCGTGGTCAAGTTTAATATTTTAATATCCATGAGATTTAGGACTTGGTTGGTTTGTGTGTTCTGAGAAGTTATATTTTGGGAATAAATTTAATGAAATAATTTTTTAAATATTTTAGATGATGGTCAGTGGTTTATATTTCGTTAAGCATTATGTTTATGAAAAAATTACATAAAATATCTATTATATTTTAATAAATATAAAATCATATTTTTTGATTATAAATTTATATAATAATAATATTATATTATATTAATATATATAATATTAATATATTATAATATAATTGTTATGGTGATTATCGCGAGCATTTTGGATCAGTGCTATATCACAAGACATTTCGAATTTTTGGATCATCTACATGGCCACTGACCATCGTATGTGTTGAGGAGTCTATCTTCATGCTGAGCTGAGGCGTTTTTGAGGTTTAATCTGTGTATGAGCTGCTCAGCTGACTTACCTCTTCAACGTGCGCGACAGCTGTCTATCCCGAATAAGATGGGATTTGGCGTAACCGTCTTCTCTAATCTCGTGGGAGCGATTAAGGGCTCAATTATCTCGTCCAGTTTGGCATGTTCAACGATTAGGCAATCTCGGGATCGTGCGATCTCACAACTAACAATCTAGCTGTCTGGCATCTTCTATATAATAATCAGAATCTCGAGGACTCAAGTAAGTCCAATCAAATCTCTTTCAGAGAATCTGTTGTTCTTTTATTCTCTGCTTTTCTGACTTGAGCGTCGGAGGGTCTTCGTCGGAGCTACAACCTCCGGTTTGGAACTTATCTTGCAGGTAACTCCAGCGCCAGCATTGCCGCACGAGGTGTCCAAGTGTCCGTCTTCCGACCCTGACCGATTTAAGCAGCAACAGATAGAGGAAAGGCCTACATTCACATTCATAGCTCCAAGATGGACATCTTCTCTGCTTTCCAATGCTGCCGCTTCCCGACAGGTGGCCAGCCAAGCTGACAATCAAGTTCAACCACTGGTACTGAAAATCCCTCCGTCAGTTCAACCAGTCGTCCTTCCACCGGTTTAACAGGCCCAGCCGGCGTCAGTCACGGCCGACCAATTCGGTCAGTTCTTCCAGCAAGTTCAACATCTGACGACTGCAATCCAAACGGTCCAGATCTTTTTCATACCCTTCCAAGTGGCGCCATAGCCTCCTCAGGCTGTCTCTGCACCCCCTACAGTGATGCGTCATATAATTCTTTCGGTGGTGTCACCTGTGCCTTCCACAGCGGTGCCTCCACAGAATCCTGTTTTGACTACGGCTTCACAACCACCATTTTAACCAGAGCTGCAGGTGCTTCCTCGAAGTTCGGAGAGGAGGTTGACTCATCAAAGTCGCCTTAAGGCCCAATAGCCAGCTAGGTGGCGATCTTCAAGCCCACAGGCCATGGCTCAACCCCCAGACGCTAATCTCTTCTGCACTCCGAGGCTGGTATTGTCTGTGAAGTTAATTTGAAAGATGATTCCAGAAGCTCGGCCAGTAGTTAGGCCAGAAATAGAAAAGCCCTCAATAATAATGGCTCTTCGGTGCTGCCCCATGAAAGGTATAACAGCCAGTCACCTTTCGCCCTGAGGATTGTGCAGGAACCACTCCCCCTGCACTTTAAACTGCCTCAACTGGAGCTCTACGATGGGACCACCCATCCTGTCAATCATGTGGAGACCTTCAAGGCAACCATGCTCCTTCAGAGTGCATCGGATACAATCCTCTGTCGAGCGTTCCCTCCAACCCTTAAGGAGGTCGCTCGACAGTGTTACTCGAGTTTGAGGCTGGCATCTATCCATTCCTTTGAGGACTTGTGCCGGTCTTTCCTCGATCATTTCATCAGCAGTCGGCGATAGCAAAAGCGGTTCGACCACCTCCATACCATCAATAAAGGAGGCGAGTCAATCTACTCTTTTATAAATAGATTCAATGTAGCGATCCTGAAGGTCCAAAATTTGGATCAGTCGACCACGATGATCGTAATGATGAGCGGTCTGTTGAAGAACGACTTGAAAAGATCATTAATTAAGACTTATCCTCGGGATCTCCCGGATATGCTTGTCCATGTGGAGAACTATGCCCGCATAGACAAGACCTTTGCCAATGAGACTCCTGTCGGTTCAGCCGCGGTGGGACCAATAAGGAGCGCCATCCAAGGTGAGAGGAGAAAAGATGCCAGCGCTCTTGATCCTCACCCCCGAGGTAGAATAATGGGGGTCGAAATCGTCGATCCCGCAGTCCTCCGAGAAGGTTCGGCAACCATCACCTCCTCGGCAGTACAATAACTATACGCCCCTGACTGTTCCTCGGAGAGAGGTGTTGTTACAAGTGGGGTCTGAGTTACCTGAGCCTCGACTGATGAGAATAAGGCCAGAATGTCGTCGAGAGTGCAAGATACCACAGGCATAAGCTCACCGCTGGCACACACTTCCTCTCATGCGAAGATGAGAAGTACTAAATGTCATAGGTATAAGATCGTCGTAGGCACACAACCCACCTCGTGAGGGCTAACTTATCAGACCCTCAAGAAGACCTCGGTGACTCCGAGGTGGGGTTAACTTATCAGACCCTGCAAAGCTCGAGTCACGTGAGAAGTGGAAGGAGGCTCTTGAGAAAATCTCTGGAGGGCTAACTTACCAGACTCTCGAGAAGACCTTGGTGATTTCAAGGCGAAGCTAACTTACTAGACCCCTGTAGAGCCCGAGTCGTGCGAGAAGCAGAGGGAGACCCTTGAGGGAACCTCCGGAGGGCTAACTTATCAGACCCTCAAGAAGACCTCGACAACTCCAAGGTGGGGCTAACTTACCAGAACCCTACAGAGTCCGAGTCACATGAGAAGTGGAGGGAGACCCTTGAGGGAACCTCTGGAGGGCTAACTTACCAAACCCTCGAAAAGATCTCGACGACTCCGAGG
>KE504718.1:769661-779748 GCA_000441515.1 Elaeis oleifera | reverse complement strand
GCTCCAAAACGAGTCAGTGAATTTAGTGGAGGATCATCTGCAGGACATCGATCCTCTAGGAGAGGAAAGAAGAAAAGGTACAGAAATCTCATCCCGTCGATCCTAAGCAGAGCAAATCATCAAAAATTGACAAGAGCTAGGTAGAATACTTCTTCTGTAAGAAGCTGGATCATTAAAAAGGAATTGTCCTGCTTATATAGCCACCTTTGACCTAACAGGCCTAAGAACAAGAGAAAGAAGCAAGCGATTGCTTCACAAGGTACTTATATGATAACTCTTTGTAATTTCTCTGTTTGTGATACTACTACCTGAGTATTAGATACAGGAAGTCCGATTAATATATGCAATTCATTGTAGGGACTACGGATAAGTTGGAAGTTTAGAGAGGACAAGTGATTCCTTAATATTGGAGATGGAAGCTTTGTTTCAGTTCTGATCTTAAAAATTTGCAGCTTGTCTTCGAGTCCAGTAGTGTCATGTTAGATGATTGTCATTATTGTCCCTCCTTTTTGATGAATGTCATCTTTGTAGGTCTTTTGACCAAACTTGGTTTCAAGTTTATAATAAAGGATAATTTTTGTGATATCATTATGAATGATATTGCAATTATGTATGGACAATTAAAACATGACATATATATAATATCACGGTCTGTTAGTGTAATATACATAGCCAGTAAACGCCCTAGATTAGATAATGTCAGTGAATCCTACCTTTGATATTGTAGGCTTGGTCATGTGAGCAAGAATAGGATTGATAGGTTAATCAATGAACATGTCCTTGAGTAGATGATTGTGAATCATTATCAACCTGCGAATCTTGTTTACTTGGTAAGATGACTAAGTCACCTTTTAAGGAAAAGGTGAAAGAGCCAGCGATGTCCTAGGTCAAATACATACTGATATATGTGGATCTATGAACATAAGTGCCAAAGAATGATACTATTACTTCATTACATTTACAAACGACCTATCGAGGTATGGATATGTCTATCTTATGAAGCATAAGTCAGAATCATTTGAAATGTTCAAACGATTTCGTACTGAAGTAGAGAAACAGACTGAAAAGAGTATTAAAATCTTTCGATCAGATCGAGGTGGTGAATATTTCATCAGTGAGTTTCTGATATATCTAGAAGAGAATGGAATTCTTTCACAGTAGACCCCTCCTGCAACACGACAACATAACGGGGTGTTTGAAAAGAAAAATCGAACCTTGTTAGACATGGTTCGATCCATGATGGGCTTTGCGAGTCTGTCAATCTTCTTTTGAAGATATGCTCTAGAAACTACACGCTATATTTTGAATAAGGTGCTGAACAAGTCTATCGATAAAACTCTATATAAGATATGGACTGGACGTAAGTTGGTGCTCTCACACCTTAGGATCTGAGGGTGTCCAGCTTATATCAAGCGTTTAAAGACAGATAAGCTTGGACCTAAGTCCGATGGATGCTTGTTCGTAAGATACCCAAAGAAATTAAAGGGTACTACTTCTACCTCGCTATAGAATGAAAGGTGTTTGTCAACAGCCGAACAGTCTTGTTGGAAAAAAATTCCTTAGTAAAGGAGCTAATGCATATAAATTAAACTTGATGAAGTTCATGAGGTGAAAGAACCGACACACACAAAATTGGATTTGATTGGAGAATCGAATCCAGAGCTAGTAGAGGCACCATTAAGGAGATCCGATAGAGTACCGCATCAACCGGACAGATACTATGATTTCTTGATCCAGGACGGTGATCCTATTGAACTTGATGAGAACGATGAGGATCCGATCATCTATATGGAGGCTATGCAAAGGTCCGACTCTCAGAAATAGCTTGAGATCATGAAGTCTGAGATGGAGTCCATGGAGATCAATGGTGTATGGACCCTAGTTGATCCATCCGAAGAGATAAAATCCATAGGGTATAAATAGATTTTCAAAGAAAAGAGGAGCAGATGGAAAGGTAAAGACCTATAAAGTCCGTCTAGTTGCCAAAGATTACCGTCAGCGTTATAGTATTGACTATGATGAGATGTTCTCTCCTATGACAATGCTCAAGTCCATCCAGATTATGCTTGCTATCGCTGCACACTTGATTATGAGATCTGATAAATGAATGTCAAAATCGCTTTCCTTAATGGGGAGCTGGATGAAAAGGTGTATATGATACTATCTGAAGGGTTCACATCTATAGATAAGTCGAAAGTGTGTAAGCTGAATAGGTCTATTTATGAACTTAAGCAGGCGTCTAGGAGTTGGAGCATACGTTTTGATAAGATGATCAAACATATGACTTCGTTAAGAATGGAGAAGAGCCTTGCGTCTACAAGTGGGCTTCTGATTCTGTAGTCATCTTTCTTGTGCTGTATGTAGATGACATACTGTTACTAGAAAATGACATCCCGGCTTTGCAGGGTGTAAAGCTGTGGTTATCATCATAGTTCTCCATGAAGAATTTGGAAGAAGCATCCTACATCCTAGGGATAAAGATCTATAGGGATAGATCTAGAAGGTTGCTTAGATTGTCCTGATCCACGTACATCGATATCTTGTTGAAGCGGTTCAATATGGATAATTTCAAGAAAGACTATCTTCCGATAGACCATCAAATTACTCTTTTCAAGAAGGATTGTCCGATAATTTTTGAGGAAAGAGAATGTATGAGTAGAATACCATATGCTTTGGCAATAGGATCTATCATGTACGTTATGACATGTACGAGGCTGGATGTGGCCTATTTACTAGGAGTAGTGAGTAGATACCAGTCTGATCTGGGTGAAAAGCATTGGATGATTGCCAAAGTAATTCTTAAGTATTTGAGAAATACTAAAGACCAATGGTTTATCTATAGAGATATTGATCTGAAACTTGTGGGATATACTGATTTAATTTTAGTCAAATTGTGATGACAGTAGAAGCATGTCGGGCTACGTATTTACTTTGAATGGAGGAGCTATTTGCTGGAAGAGTTTCAAGCAACATACTGTGGCCGATTCTGTATGCGAAGCAGAATACAATACTACATCAGATGCTGCAATATATTCTGCGTCGCTATTACCAAGTATGAAAAATCGTAAATCGAGATGATATCAAACTTCAGAAGATTGACGGAAAGGAGAACTTAGCCGATCAGTTCACTAAAGCTCTCGAGAACAAAGAGTTTGATGATTTCAAATGAAAGATGGGTATAAGATACTACCCGATTGGCATTAGTCCAAGTAGGAGTTATTGGGAATTGTGTCTTAAAATCAATCATGTGACAATTGAGTTTATCTTTATATATGAATTATTGATTAATGAATAATAGTTATTCTGATATTTTTATTACAAAGTTACATCTTCTTGAACTCTTGTGCTGTGATGAAGTCTTTAGAACTATATTAGTATACGATAAAGAGAGGATTTATCATATAGTTCTTAAATATATTCGCGATCAAATGATACATCATTACAGGATGATGACGTTTATCGAGTGGAGGTCGTTGTATGCCATATGAGTTGGTTGTCTTCTTAACCAAGGAGTGTGGTGATACTAGTATGGCATATAGATGAAATATATGAGTACATCATCACTGAACAAGTGACTCACCTGCTGAGCATTCTGCTGTCAAGAGCTACTTGCGAAGCACATGGGTATAAGTATTCTTCAGATCTGAGATCATCATAGTGACTTGCGAGCAACTCACTATGCTTTAGTGTCGGACTATCTGAATTTCTGATGCAGTGATGGAAGGCTACTGGGTACAGTCAAGTACTTGCGAAGTCTGTGTGTGGATCAAGATGGGATTGACCTCTCCAGATTATTGAAGTTGATGTATCACTGTATTTCAATTTAGTAAAGCCTTGACCAGGATAATCTATGAGATGGATTTGAAAGGTTGAAATACAATGTGAATGAAGCAATCTCGGTTGACAATTAGCCTGAGACCATCCTAGAGGATTCAGGGTCAAAAGGATGAATTATGCGGTAACTATGTGTATGGGTTCTGAAATATTTTTTGCGATAATTTGACTTATCTGGACATCGAAAGTCATTGCTAGACGGTATTTCGATTAGTGCAAGAATTGGTTCCTGTGCTACCGGCTTAGTGCTTGAACCTATAGAGTCACACACACAAGTCAGACAACGTAAGAATATATTGGCCTATGTTTATATGTCTAATTTGAAAGTGCTGGACTTAATTAAATATATAAGCTAACTTGATTGAGAATTAAGTTATGAGTCAAACGGGATTGAAGAGTTGACTATGTCTAGTTAGCACTACATATGAGGTTCAGGTTCGATCCCGGGGATGAACAATTTCTGATCTATGATCCATGGAGCATATGAAAGATTGGATTAAGTGCTGATAAATTTTATATTAGATCTAAATTAATTAGACTTAATTGGATCCAAAATTCAAGTTAGACTTGGTACAAAAGTCCTAAAAATTTAAGATTGACAGCCTTTAGAATTATTTCAAACCAGCTTTGAATTGGATTCGATTCGGATCCATTTTGGATGAGATATGAGAAATCTTTCTTGCATTGAGATTTTTCTCTCTTATGGGCCAATCAACACCTGGAAGCTTCCTCATTGTGGGCGTCCCATATGAGTGAGGGATTGGGTACAATTTGGTTGTCATATGTGATGACAATTCTATCTCCTGTAAGAGTCCTTCTTTCATGAGTATTAGACTGATTCAAAGCATGTTTAAGTTAGAAATTCTATACTTATTGGGTAATGAGATTCATCTATAAATAGAGAGGGTCTCTACCAATAGATGTATAGCAAACAAATCAAATTGAGAGAAGAGAGAAGAAAATAGAGGCGTGAGAAGAGAGAGGCCCTTCTTCTTCTTGGCCTCTCCCCTTTGGTGCCACCCTTTCTCCCTTGGTGTGGGCCCTCCTTGGGCATCCCACGTGCTGGTGTGAGATGTCACACTAGCCCATCTCCTCCTTCGTTTGATTGGATTGCGAAGATCAGAGTTCATCCAGCTTCCTACGGCGTCTGGCGTATATGTGAAGTAGAGGGTCTGCACATCTAGGCCTTCGAGAAGGATTATTTCAGATTTTTGGAGATTTGATCTCTGGTTCTGCTGCTAATCAGGTAAAGATTTGATCTTATTCATGCAGATTAATAAAAAATTTTAGATACAATCTGGGCTATCCGAAGAGAAACTGTTTTCTTCCCTTCAGAGAGAACCTTCAGAGGCCTAACTTACCAGACCCTCGAGAAGACCTCGACGACTCCGAGGCGGGCTAACTTACCAGACCCCTTCAGAGCCTGAGTCACACAAGAAGCAGAGAGAGATCCTTGAGGAAACCTCTGGAGGGCTTACTTACCAGATCCTCGAGAAGACCTCCACGACTCCAAGATGGGGCTAACTTACCAGATCCCTGTAGAACTCGAGTCACACGAGAAGCAAAGGAAGATCCTTGAGGAAATCTCCAGAGGGATAACTAATCTGACTCTCATAATACCACCGAGAGTGCAAGATGCCATAGGCACAAGCTCGTCGCTGGCACATACTCTCTTGCGTGAAGATAAGAAGTGCTAGATACCATAGGCACAAGATTACCGTAGGCACACAATGCCACTCGTGAGAGCTAATTTACTAGATTCTAAAGAAGACCTCGACGACTCTGAGGCGGGACTAACTTACCAGACCCTGCAGAGCCGAGTCATACGAGAAGCGGAGGGAGACCTTGAGAAACCTCCGGAGAGATAACTAATCAGACCCTCATAACGCTGCCAAGAGTGCAAGATATCGTAGGCACAAGCTCGCCGCTGGCATACACTGTCTCTCACACGAAGATGAGAAGTACTAGATATCGTAGGCATAAGATCGCCGCAGGCACACAATGCTACTCGTGAGGGATAACTAATCAGACCCTCGAAACATCGCCGAAGAGCTTTGGGTGCCATATGCACAAGATCGCTGCCGGCATACACTGCCTCTTCAGAAGAAGAATAAAAAGACAAATAACGTATGGCCAGAGACATTACCTCAATAGTACTCCTTCCACCTGAGACATTGTCTCAGACTCAAGAGTACAGGGATAGTGTTGAGATGATTATTATGATGCCTGGATGGTCGAATTACATTCAAGTTATTCCAAACTACTCTAAATATGTTCACTCCAATCGATGTTGTCCTAAATATATTTATACTAAAGCTGAGCTACCTAGAATCTTACTCGTGCAGAGTTGAGTATTGAGCATTTTCTCATGCTGATCTAAGCTATTCGGAACCTTACTTATGTCGAGCCGAGCAGTAAATGTTTCCTCACTTTGATCTGAGCATCTACTTATGCCATTCTCTACAAGCCGAGTAACATTCACAAAATTCATAAATACAAATTTAAAGTTGGAAACGAAGCAACGACTTCCAAAACAAAGCATTCTTTTTTATTTATTAAAATCTTTACAAAGAAAAGTCGGTGCTTTGAGTACTTTACAAAGAAAAGCTGGTGTTTCGAACACTTTAGAGGATGGTTGCTCCAGACACCGTCTTGTGAACAAGGAAAGAAACAAAGAAGGAAAGAGAAAGAAGAGGAGGATACCAGAAGGAGAAGAAAATAAGAGAAGGAGATGAGGAGGGACATCCCACTATAATCGATGGAGCATCGGATCGATCAGGTGAGCTGGTTCAATCTTCGTCCATCGATGACTTCGCTTCTTCACCAACTGGATGAGCTGATTCAATCTTCATCCGTCGAGGTCTCTACCTCTTCATCGGTACCATCAACCTGTATGTCGTGAAGTTCTAAATACGGCATTATCCTCAGCAAACGGGCCTTACAATCATCGAAGCTCTGGATGAAGGCGGCAGCGACGACATCGAGCATTTTCCTCCTGAACACCATAGAATTTCAGAACTCTGCAATGCAGCGCTCCCGAACTGTAGGCAGGATGTACTCAAGCTAAGGGGGAGCCTGATCGCAGGAGGCAAAGGATGGGGGCCTCATGAGAAGAGGATGCACTGGCTTGCCTAGCTCTCTCCCTTTCATGGGCTAAATACCTCTGGCAGGCATCCCTTACAAAGGCATTCCGTTCTCTCACCCATTTCTTAATTAACTTCAAGGGTGGCAGATTCAAAGACAACGACATGGCAGCAAGTGAAGAAGAGGATTTTTATCATAGAAGGAGAAGTAGAGATTCTTTTGCTCTCTGGCTTCCTATTTATAAGTGCTAGTAGCTACATCAACCGCTAATCGATGCTTCTCAAGAGTTAATGGCCAAGCAGTTAATGACGTGCTTTCTCTAGAGTGGGAATAAATCCTTGTGATGCTTCCCAAAATAGAGTGTGCCCACGTGGTGCATCTTTATAGGCCCCATACCGATTCCTAAGTGTGGCCTTATCAAATAAGTCATTGATCGTCATTCCTCATAATCGTCTGCATTTAAGGAAGCAAAATGAGGTTACCATTCAATTAAATTACCTCAGATCGGCATGAGTAAGTTCACCTAGCGGAAGTATGACGAAGGATTATGCTCATTTTATTTCTTTCAAAATTTTCTTACAATGACCCAAAAGCACGAAAAGAAAATACAGAAATTACAGGGCGACACCTGGAGCTGAGGTGCCGCTGAGACATCTACTGCGGTAGGATCTCAGATTTCATCTAAGAAATTCAAGTCTAAGTCCAGATATTTGACAGCAACTCGAACTCGGATAGACTGCCTTCTAACGTCATAAGCATCGGCAGAATATTTAGCTCTTTCTTCTTCATATTCTTCGGAGACTCAGAAGTCCTCCACAGCCTTGGAAGCAACCTCAGCTGTTCGCTTCTCCTCCGCTCCCAGTCGGACCTTTAGTTCTCTTATTTCCTTTGCAGGCGAGAGTTCTCCTCACTAGCAGCCGCGGTCCTCTTCGTCTGAGCTTCGAACTCCGCTGCCTTACCCAGCAGTCGAGAAGTCTCCTCAACAGCCTTCCTCAATGCTGCCTCAGCATCTTCGGCTCTCCTCTCGGTGGCATCGTCTTTCACAGAGACTTCTCCAACCTCCTTCTCGGCTTTCTCTTTCGCTCTTTTGAGCATCTCAACTTTGAGCCTAGACATTTTTGCCTCTTTGGCCAGCTCACAGAAGCTTTCAATATATCCGTTCAAATAATGGATAAGCTAGCAAGTGAAGAAAATTCATAAGTGATAAATGAGCATACAATAAGTGCTAAATGGAAGAACCCCAACATATCCGGATGAGGCAATCCACGGCTCCTCTTTTTGTTTCCCTCTGAGAAATGTTCAGCAGCTCATTCACATCAGTAGGAGGAGCAGTCCGGAAAGTAGCTCGCTCGCCAGTGTGGGATCCCTCAGCATCGAGATCTCAAGTTTCAGCTCGGTTGGTGCAGTTCAGATGCACCGGCAACCTCAACTGGTGCCTTATCCGAAGAGGATCTGACAGTAGGTGAAGTTGGTTGGGTCGCTGAGCTGAGAGGAGCAGGTAGGCTCAGAATCACCTCTTTCAGACCTTGGTCTGCACAGTCCATCCAGCAACCTGCGGTAGCTGAGTAGTAGGCAAGCTACTTTTCACCCATATAATCTCATGGTCTTCTGGATGAGAAGGTTCAAACTCCCTGGCCTCCGAGATCGATTGTGCGAAATCTTTGACTCTGGCCTGGAGGCTCCGTCCGGAGGTGGGCTTGGCATATCTTTTCTACAGGATTTTCTTCTCCTTCTTTGGTGGGCTCGAGCTTTTCTCAATATCCAGCTCTGCGATCATGGTGATCAAATTGTAAGACAAATAGAGCCAAAAAATTGAAGGCCAGAACAGCTGACTCGCGTATCTTGAAGAGCAATATGGTTGATATCGGTATTAAACAGTGCCTGAGCCGACAGCAGCTCTTTCAACTCTGAAACTCTAAAGCTCCGTAGAGCTGCCATCTCCTACTCCAGGCTTTGTTCATCAAAGGCTCCTTTAGCGCAACCTCTTGGGGTTCACCTCAAGTGGTAAAATTTCAATCTTCGCCTGACGTCTGCAAGATGAAGAGAAACCTTGGTTTCCAATCGTGTACGGTGAAAGGCATACCCAAAATATCAAACGGAAGCCATCCTTCTTCTTCTTCCATGGAGTCATGTACCACCACCCATGCGAGTCTGGGTGTCGCTTGAGGCTGAAGAGAAACAGAAGAATGTGACATTTGGCATAATTCTAACCAGCACGCATACCACAGTGAAGCAGCAGATATGCTGCCATGCATTCGACACCACCGTACACACCGATATTTTAAAGTATTGGAGGAGCACCACAAAAAAAGGATGGAGAGGAAGTCTCAGCCCAGCTCGAAAATACTCCTCGTAGAAGCCCATATGTCTTGAAGGCGAACGGCAAACTCGATCATCCGGTCTCGAGACTTCAAGTTGGAATGAAGGAGATATTTGATATTGCTCATGCAGCACGACTATGTCCCACTCTATCAACTTTGATCTGAAACCCAGCAGCGTAAAGTCAGGCTCCATGGTGGCCATCTCTTTCTTGTTCAAGAAAGCTGCAGAAGGATGAAGAAGAGAGGAACTCGCAGTAAAAGAAGAAGATAACTAGAACTTTGCGAGGTCCGCATCTCGTTCTGTTTGGAGATTTTAAATAACCTCAGACTTGAATAGGATCTTCAAAAGCCACCTCCTATTGGTGCATTAATTGCAGGAGATGTGCATCGACAGAAGACTAACGTATATGCGACATATCGAGACTGCGAATGGACGTGATCACTACCACCGATATGATAGTTAATGCCAATGACAGGCGAATTACATTTTACGCCACTTTCGAAGGAATATGTGCAGGCGTGTGCCAATTTCTCCCACACAGATGCAATTCGAATTTCAGTCTTTTCAAAATCTATATGATAGGTATAGAATTTCATCCTGGATCGAAATGAGAATTAGAATCTCTATTATACTTATAATTCTAACTACAGCTAGAGCCAGCTGAGCCAGCTCAGATTTTTATCCTAACTTCAGCTCGGCTCGTGCTTTGCTTGAAGTACAAAATAGGCTACATATTTGCCTGGGCTATTACTCTAATCAAGTTTTATAGTTACAGCCAAGGACCAAGCATATGTTAAAGATTTTGATTCACATATTTAAAAGCATAATTCATATTCATCAAAAGAAG
>KE504718.1:728214-745920 GCA_000441515.1 Elaeis oleifera | reverse complement strand
GGGGGTTGGTGTGTGTGTGAGAGAGAGAGAGAGAGTCATTCTTACCATCTTATTTACTAGTTGGCCAGTCAAATACACATATATGTGCTATCTGAATCACTCTCTGTATTTCTTGATCATCTTGTGCATGGGGGCATCTGCATGCTTGTGCTTGTGTGCATGTTTGCCTGTGCATGTGCATGCAGATTAGTGTTCTTGGCAGGGGATGTATGCCGGGCAGTGTTGGTTTAGTGGTGGTTACTGGATGGTTATCATATAACCAGCCAAACACGGTCAAAAATAAAGGTAGGTTGATTCTAGCAAGTCAATACACCAAAAAGGTGCTTAACCTGGCAAAACTTATTTCACTCTCCCAGGTGAGAAAACTTTTACTCATAGAACTCTCTCTTCTCCCTTTATTACATTTTCCCACAACTTAACCCACTAATTCTCAAACTTCAATCAAACGGCCCAGGGATAAGTGATTAAGAGTTACCTTGAGTTAAATGTGTCTTCATAGTCAGCCATCTAGCATCCAAACACTACCTTAGTGCTGAAAACGGACAAGATACGAATTGACAAACACTACCTTAGTGCTGAAAACGGACAAGATGTGAATTGGATATCAGTGTATTTATATTTGTAACCATTTTAATTTAGTGAATACAAATATAGGTATAGATATTAATTGGATGCTAAATTTTGTATTCATATTTGTTTAAATGGGTTTGGATATGAAGGAGATATTGACAATATGGTTACTAGCAAGGTTTGCCATCTAAGTATTGGACCCTGTACTGGTACCATCCTATTACAATATTGATATGTGGTATGGTGCAAGATGGCAAGATGTACCAAGTGTTGATACGGTATAAGACTCCATACTAGTTCGATACTGGTATGGTATGGTACGTCTAGTATAGTATGGTGCCGATCGGTATGGTAAACCTTAGCTACTAGTGTGGATATAAATCAGATAGTTCAATTTTATGAGTAGAACATTTTTCCGCTTTATATTTTTTTTTTCAACTTGAAATTAGCATATAAGCCTCCAACTTACTTTTGTTATATTCTAAGACAAATTAATGATTGTACAAAAACAATAAAGATGTAATTGCATCTATGTAATCATCTGAATCTTTGAGTGGATCCTAATACTTCTGCTACACTGCATAATTTGGATTAGAAGAAAACTGTCTATATTTGGACATGACCATCAAGTTAAAGATGTCACTACATGGAGAGAAAATTAGACAAGGTCATATTGATGTTGACACTTATTTTACTTTGGAGTCTATGAGGTCTAAATGAAAGAAATAGAATTGTAAATTGAAATTGATATTTGGATATGGATCGGATCTTGTGTATCTGTATCTGTACCCGTTTTCTATGATGGATACAGTGTTGTTAAAAGTGTTCACCTAGGTTTAATTTGGCCAGGCTGCCTAGGTCAAGCTTGCTTGAACTCTACCTCTTTAAGGGTTTCTGTTCTTTTTTTGGTTATTGCATGTGGGTTGATTGATGGCTGCCGATATGTCAACCAACAGTGACAAGTGGAGCAATGGCTGCAATGACCAGCATTTCATCTGGCCATTCTTCCACTTTTCCCCTAAATTTTCCTGTTTGTTATTCTACTTGCTATATTCTATTTAGATTGCCTATCCTCTCACTTCTTGCTAGGTGCTGGCTACTTGGCTTGTTTGTAGCTTGTTGTGTGCTGCAGTGGCAGCAATTCTGTTCCTGTTCTCTTTGTGGATTTTGATCTTTGGATGTTATAAGCATGAAAATAGATTTACGAATCATTATCCCACATATCATGACAAAAGGGTGTATATAGAATATGTGGACGTGCTTATTTGTATATATGATTAAAGTATGAATAATAAAATCTTAAGGAGCTTTCCTCCCCAAGTGGCTGCCTAAGCACTAGATGCTTGCCTAGGCCATACAAGGGGTACACCACTTAGCCTTGCTAGGCAATTTGACAACTGTGGATGAATACGAATGCATATACAGATATTAGTCAGATGCCATAATTTGCATCTCTATCTAAATAGATTTGGATACAAAACGGATTTGGACAGATAGTATTTTACCCATTCCCTACGCCCTATCTACTTCTGTTTCGTCATTTGGTCTATAGATGATAAAATGTTAGTGGATAATATTATTTTGATGCATCTAAGATTGAATTTATTGACTAAATGAGGTAGGTAAATGTGTGATATATGATTGGGCTGCTTCTATGGCCCATAACCTTGATATATTCTGGAGGTTATATATTACACATCCCAATTTACATATTTACACATACAGTTAAGAGAACCTACTCACTGGCTCTTGAAAATGCTAGCGTTTCTCTGGTTTATCCTCATGGTATCTTCAAGTACATAACTCAGTGTGTCAAATACCTACTTTAGTTGCCATTTTTAATTACAATTTTTTTAAAAAAAAATCTTAGAACATGTTCTAGTTCAATCTATGCTTAATGAGGTTGACATCTAAAAGTTTAGATCTGTTGTCCAGGAGGTTTGTGCCATGAAATTTAATGTGCTGGTTACAACATATGAATTTATCATGTATGACCGCTCAAGGCTGTCAAAAATTGATTGGAAGTATATAATCATTGATGAAGCCCAAAGAATGAAAGACAGGGAGTCAGTTCTAGCACGTGATCTTGACAGATACCGTTGCCAAAGACGGCTGCTTCTTACCGGGACACCTCTGCAGGTCTGCTTATTTCTAGAGCATGAAATTTTTCATTTTAATTCTGGTTACCACAAGCACACATTAACATGGATACCTAGATAAGAATCACAATAATTTGAATTGCATGGTTCTAAGATACTGCCGTAATAACATGCACACAATTTCTCTCCTGATTTTTTAATTATTCGAATTTTATCAGTAAAGGTAGAAAGCTTGGGCAGGCTAGTAGTGCAAACAATTTTGATCTGTTTGGTTGAACCTGTAAAGCTTGGATCTAATATTATTAGTGATAACTAATAATATAGAATTGGATATGACTAAATAGAATTAATAGAATTCTATTTTTCTAATAGATATTTCTGATAGGAATATATGACTAATTAGTAGAATTTTCATTCTATCATATTAATTACATTAATGATTATTTATCAAGATTATAATCTTCTTCCAGTCACCAGTTCATCATGATTGCTCAGCTATGCATTTTTAGTCTTCTTATCCTACCAAGGTATCCTCCTATTTGTTTTAGTTAAATAGGTTATGTTAGTAGATAAAACATGTAGGTCCCCACTGTACTTGCAATACCTAAAGAAGTAAATTGAGTTAAAATGACTAAAATGCCGACATCAGTAGGTCCAACAATAGAGCAAAATTTGTAATAGCCTGATGTAGAACTTGATAAATGAGACTTCCTTTTTTTTTTTTCCCCCCGATGTGGAGATAAATGGGACTTATAGCAAGGAAGCAAAAGAGAGCTCTTCTTTATGGGCTAATTTTGTCATTTCTGGTGAAACATCCTCTGTTTTCTCTTGATACATTATGCTCGCGAGTTTTTGCTTAACTGATTTAATTGGTTAAAAGTTGTAGGTGAGGTGTCCGATGCAAAGTTCAATGATAGTAAACGAATATATGGCTATCCTAGGTTAGGGGCAATAGCCAGTTTTCTCCCTTTAATATTAACCTTATTTTATAGTTGTTTGTGATTCTGGTGTTATATAATATGTTTCTTGCCATTTAAACCTTAGAATAATATCTAGCTTGCATTGTTATATACCGTATTTACTATTAGATGGTTCATGTTGTTCGCTACAGAATGATTTGAAGGAACTTTGGTCCCTCCTGAATTTGCTTCTACCAGAAGTATTTGATAATCGGAAGGCATTTCATGATTGGTTCTCGAAACCCTTCCAAAGGGATGGTCCTTCACATAGCTCAGAGGAGGATGACTGGCTTGAGACTGAAAAAAGGTTATTATAATCCACCGGCTTCATCAGATATTGGAGCCCTTTATGCTAAGGCGTCGTGTTGAAGATGTGGAAGGGGCACTTCCTCGGAAGGTGAGTATTTCACCAAGATTTTCTTTAATCTGTTTTCCTGAATCATTAGAAGAAATATTGAGTTAATTCATGATTACAGGACTCCATTGTTTTGAGGTGTAGAATGTCAGCTATCCAGGGTGCCATATATGATTGGATTAAATCCACTGGTACCATTAGGGTTGACCCTGAGGATGAGTTGCGCAGGGCTAAGAAGAATCCATTGTACCAGGTTAAGGTCTATAAGAATCTTAACAATAAATGTATGGAGTTGCGGAAGGCATGCAATCATCCTTTACTAATTACCCTTATTTTAATGACTACTCCAAAGAATTCATTGTCAGATCTTGTGGTAAACTTTGGATTCTTGATAGGATTCTCATAAAACTCCAGAGAGCAGGCCATCGTGTGCTTCTCTTTAGCACTATGACAAAACTTCTTGATATATTAGAGGAATACTTGCAATGGCGACGGCTTGTCTACAGACGGATTGATGGCACAACCAGTCTAGAAGACCGTGAAGCAGCTATAGTGGATTTCAACAGCCCTGGATCTGATTGTTTCATTTTCTTGCTTAGTATTCGTGCTGCTGGAAGAGGTCTAAATCTCCAGAGTGCAGACACAGTGGTGATATATGATCCAGATCCAAATCCTCAAAATGAGGAGCAAGCAGTGGCCAGGGCTTATCGCATTGGACAGCAGAGAGAGGTGAAAGTCATATATATGGAGGCAGTTGTTGACAAAATCTCAAGCTATCAGAAAGAAGATGATTTGAGAAATGGAGGTACAGGAGATCTGGAGGATGATCTTGCTGGTAAAGATCGGTACATCGGGTCAATAGAGAGCCTCATACGTAACAATATCCAACAATATAAGATTGATATGGCAGACGAAGTTATAAATGCTGGACGGTTTGATCAAATAACAACGCATGAAGAAAGGCGGATGACTTTAGAACACTATTGCATGATGAAGAGAGATATCAAGAAACTGTTCATGATGTTCCATCCATGCAAGAGGTAAATCGCATGATTGCTCGTAGTGAAGAAGAAATTGAGCTGTTTGATCAAATGGATGAAGATTTTGAGTGGACTGGTGATATGATGAAGCACAATCAGGTTCCCAAGTGGCTTCGTGCTGGTTCTAGAGAAGTAACAGCTATTATTGCTAATTTAACTAAGAAACCGTCAAAGAACATTTTAGCTGAAAATATTGACTTGGAATCAGGTGAAATATATTCTGGTACATCCCCTGGTAAAACTGAGAGACGAAGAGGTCGGCCAAGGGGTCCAACAACTAACAAAAACCATTCTGTTTACATGGAATTGGATGATGAAGATGGTGAGGATTCTGATGCTAGCTCAGAAGAGAGGAATATATACTCATTCCACGAAGAAGAGGGAGAAATAGGAGAATTTGAAGAGGAAGAATCTAATGGTGCTGTTGATGTGCAGCATACTAATAGAAATGAATCGGAGGAACAGGTTTTAGCTTATGATGATATCCCTCAAACAATGGAAGACCGAAGAAATGTTCTTATGTTTGAAGAAGCTGGTTCATCAGGATCTTCTTCTGGAAGCCGAAGATTGCCTCAACCTGCTACTCCTTCTGTATCTTCACAGAAATTTGGATCTCTATCTGCTTTGGATGCCAGGCCGCGTCGTCCTTCAGAAGGATGGTGGGTAGCTAATTCTCCTTCAAATGGTTATGTTATTATATACTTTTAGCTGGTTTTGTTATTTTATACTTTCAGCTGGTTATTTTATATGATATTTCATGTAATTTTCAACTGTAAAATTGGTTTAAATGGTCCAGCAAGATGAGCTTGAGGAAGGAGAAATTGCGGTATCAGGTGATTCTCAGATGGATCTCCAACAATCAGGAAGTTGGATTAATGAGCGTGAGGATGGTGAGGATGAACAAGTTCTCCAACCAACAATAAAGCGTAAGCGCAGTCTTCGGGTTCGTCCAAGACACACTGTTGATATCCTTGAAGAAAATCCAGCAATGAGAGAATCTTCTCCCAGTGTAGGTCCCAGCTTCCCTTGCAGGTGGACCATGACTATGATATGCAATTTAAGACCAATTCAGAACTGGAGACATTTAGTGAGCCTGTTTCAGATAGGCATGATGTTAACACTACTATTAAGCAGAGGCGCAATTTACCATCAAGAAAGCCATCAAATATCAGTATGCCAAAATTCAGCACATCAAGATACATGTCTGGATCTGCAGAGGATGCCAATGAACATTCCAGGGAAAGTAGGAATAGCAAGGCCACAAATACTGGTGACCCTAGCTTCATTGGCACAAAAATGTCAGATAGCATGCAGAGGAAGGTAGCTGTCCTTGTCTTGTTTTCTCTTTATGTTAGTAGCATGCATATATATGCATCTGTGTGTGTGTGTGTGTGTGTGCAAGGACTAGATTTTTCTGACCTGCTTGTACTTAAAAGAACTGAGGCTTTATATTTCTAACCTTGTAACTACTCAGAAAGGATTATATTGTATGAGTTATTAAAATTATTCGTTCTTTGATAATTTGTACCATGGCTTAACTAATAAGCCTGAGCCAAGCTATTTGCATTTGGCTAGTTTCCACATCTTTCAGTTTGCAAGAACTAGCATTTTCTATGATGTAAGTAATGCAGCTGATGTATTTAAGTTACATGTATGAAAGAAACAAAATATGAAGTATGGCTGTTGAGTTCCACATACATTTTGCAAAACAATAAAATCATTTTTCTTCAGAGCAATATTTTCCAATTTATGTCATTGTGATACTGAGACGGGTGTGTGAGGCAATAGATATTTCCTGTCATTTATCTTCTCTGACACAATTTAGAACTTGCAAATGATGTTGAAAATAGTTTAGACAGCATTCAAGTTTGCATTGTTATTAAGTTCTAGGGTGCACTGCCTACAATAATTTCTTTGTTCTTTCCTTCCCTAATAATTTAATCAGCTGTATCCTACTTATATCATAAGGTTATCATAAATGTTAGCCGTTCATGCATAAAATGATGCAACAACCTCACATTTGCATACATGTCTCCCAAGGTGCATTGCAGGCAAGAAGCAGTTTGAATACAAACTCTTAAGTCTGAGCTTATAGGATGATAAGTGGCACTAGCTGTATGGTGTTAAAATGAGACTCCTTAGTATATGCTTAGACATCAGGTATAATTCTATGTATTTAGTGGTCTGAATGTTACCTTTGTTCAAGTTTGTGCATCCCCCTCCCTCCCCACCCACAAAAAGTGGGGTGAAAGGAAAACACGGTAACAATTGATTAGTAGAATACGATACCAAATTTAGGTGTGCATGTTTTTTGCATTAATCTGGGATGCTATTTTATTTCTTGTATTTTTTTTCTCAATAGTTCAGCTCCCTCTAAATTCTATTTTGAGTTATAAATATGAATTGTAACTGTTGGGTCCTAGTTATGGTCTTGATTATACACTACCATGACCAAGGTTCAAATCTCATAGTAACTTATATTTGATCAAATTAGATCTTTTTATGAGTTGGGGTTGGGCGCGGGGGTGTTGTGTGGTGGGGTTTCCAATTGAGTCCAGAATTGACTATGCTGGCAACTCCTCATGCCTAGAAAGCTAAAGCATGGAACAACCATGCATGAAAAAAGAAGGGAATAAACAAGAAGATATGCTGAAGTCTGTTAATCTGATGTAACATCTTTTAATGAGATAGATTCTGAAAACCAATCATAGTTTTGAATCTCATGAATCTAATCAAACCGGTTTTAACTGTTAAAACAAGCATGTGGCTAACCTGAATCTCATCGTAGAGGTTTCAACTTTGAATGGACCTAGTGTTTGCCATATCTGATGCACGGGTGGAGATGAATGGACTTCCTAGCAGAGATTCGCACACCAATTAGTTTGCTTTTAGTATTAGAAAGATAATGTCATCATTAAAATGAGTCCTTTTGGTGCATTTAGCACATCCTAAAGACGTGTCTCATCTAGATGCCTAAAAATCATAGATCATGTAGCTGAAACAGATATCTTAGTTTCAAGTTATGACCCTGGAATGCAGGGGCAGTAATTGAATACATAAATAGGAAAGGAAATAGGAGAATTTAACTTACAACTGTTTTCAGTTCAAAAGAGGCATAAGCAACGTACGATTAATTATGTTAATGGAGAATTGGAGATTGTTGCTTGATTGGAAAGTTCTCTTTGAGGTTCAGCTGTAAAATTCCTTGGAGATTATCTTGTGACATGTCAGCATGTCATAGGAATCTTGGTTGTGGAAGTCAAGAGTCAAAGGCTTCCAAGTTGAACATCTTGTTTGTTGTACTGGGATTGGGTTTCTGATAGCTTTGCTTTTTGAAAATCTTGGGTCGAGGTTTCAAGTATCAATTTCTAACATACTATGTAATTAATATTTTATATTTGTGATGATAATAAATTTGTGCAATCTGATTATTATCATGATGATAACTTGCCCCACCCCTTTTTTATCTTTATATTTACTTGAAGAAATAGATTGATTTATAGATGAAGTTCTATTTACACTTTATGGAAAAAAAGCAGCTCTTTCATTTAGAAATAAATTCTCACATTGTTAGTCTATATCTGTCAATTAATGAACAGTCAGTTTCCTGATTATAGATAGCAATGAATATGAACATGAATTATGTATTCCTTGAAACTCTCTTGCAAAATCACTATCTTAATTTATGATATGCATTAATGATCTCAAGCCATTGAATGCACAGTGTTACTGCATCATCATTCCCATGCGTAATAAAAGGGTAATTAGTGTATGGGCAACTATCATCATATTTTATTGTTTATTTGTAGTGCAAGAATGTTATTAGCAAGCTTCAAAGAAGAATCGATAAAGATGGCTATCAAGTTGTTCCCCTGATTTCTGATTTATGGAAGAAGAATCAGAATGCTACTGTTACAAGTAATGTTCTAGATCTACGAAGAATTGATCAGCGTGTGGACAATTTAGAGTACAATGGGGTGTTGGACTTCATAGCAGATGTGCAGTCGATGTTGCAGAATGTTGTTCACATTTGCAGTTACTCATATGAGGTATGCTCATTTCATTCTCATCTTAATACTTCTTCATAGAAACTAAATTACTGAAATCATGCAAATTATTGGCATGTGTTTATCTAATTATGAAATGTTGGTGAATGATTGAGTATAAGTGTTGTTAATTGAATGTTGCCTGTATAAAGTGAAAGCCTTCATTATGTCTATAATTATTTGAAATTACATATTTATAGTAGTTTTACTAAATCTCTGATAAGAGCTTTTGTATCTCGTTTCCAAAGTCATCATTTTGTTTTAGTTGGTTGGCACGATAACCAGAGTGAGTAGCCCACATATTGAGGTATCTAGATGTGTTGGAAATAGATTAAAAGAATTAAGCAAAATATAAGGTAACTAAGAAAAGTAATTTTACATATATTTGTGTTTAGAGGTCTCAAACAGGCAAACTATTTTGTAAGTAGCTTGTTTCTGGGTTCTAGCTTGAAAAGGGCTCACTCAATTAGCATATCAGCTGAGCTTGATATTTGCCCTGCTTGCTGGATGTTAAGGTTCGACTTGATTAAGCTTGAAATGCATATAATATTCAATAAATATACCATACATTATTGTTTCTCGTTATTATTTATAATGTTTAATTGAATTTTATCCATGAAATTTTTTCATAAATAGGAATTCCATATTTGTATATTTACCTGTCAAGAAGTGGATTGTGCATGTATGGCCCATCTAACACTTTAAAATTTGCACCTATTGCCTTTCTGCCATCTTGCTTTTGTTTGTGTCATCTGGGCTCTGCTTAATTGGCTATTTTCCTAAATAAGGCATATTCCTTTTAAGGTGAGTACCTAATTTTTTGTGCTAGATGTGTATATGTAGTTTATACTTTTTGATGGTAAATCAAATGATTAAGCACCTTTTGGAGATTATATGTGAAAGAATCCTTGAAAAGATTAAATGATAACAATACTTCTAATTTGAAGGATGTCATTTAACAATGCCAGCATATGTGCAATATCTAGATTTTGGAGTGGCACATGTGCAAGTTTCATGTTTTTGGAGGGATATACATGCACAATTAGGCACTTTTGGAAGTGCATATGTGCAAAAATCCCAATATCTTATATATAAGAAAAGAATTGGTTTTACTTTAAATCGTAATCTAATGATTGTGATGTTTACTTTCTAGTGACATTCGAAAAAGTTAGTTTGATGTCTAACAGTGGAGAATGGAGATTAGTCCAGCCTATGTATGTGAAAGCCTTGGTAGATCTTAAGGTCTCGCCAGCCCCTTGAACAAGCTGATTGCAAATCAGCTTTAGATTGCGCTTAAGTCTGAGTTTGAGATCTGCTTGATCACTAAACAAGTCATGCTTAAGGATGCCTTGACGTTCTTGAGCTTTGTTATATGTTATACCCCTATGTGATGACCTTATGCAGTTTATAGTACATTAACCAACAAAAATGCCAATTGTTATTATAAATAATGTGGTAGTACTAATAAATCATGAAAAAAATACTTTCTCGTAGTTGAAATTAATGTAACAAGAAAATTGACCAGATAATGCATAAGTAGGGTTTGCCGTACCGGTCCGAATCGGCCGGTATAGGATGAATCGAGCCAGATCGGCAGCTAGCCGGTCCGGTTCGGGCCTTTTTTTGGAAGTAAGGGGTGTCGGACCGAACCGATTGGTTTGGTCTAGTACGCTGCCGGAATCGCTCGAACTGGGTGGCTCAGACTGGTACGGCTCGGATCCGAGCCGTATCGATCGTGGCATGTGGGGGGGTGTGGGGGTGGGGCCATTATGTCGGGAGGGAAGCTTTAGCTTCCCCTTCCTGCCTCTTGAGACCTCTGGCTTTCGAGTCAGAGGTTTAGTTTATTGCGGAAATGAAAGAGAAAAAATTTGTGGAACCCATGGACGCGAGAAATTTTGTCATAATCATGTTGAAAAGGTGAAAAAGGTCAACCAAGAGCAAGGTAATCTATCATTCTCTTGCTTAATTTTTTTTTTAATTGTTTGATCGAAAAATGACAAGTACAAAATTAAGAAGAAATCATGCCAAAATTTATGATTTGGATATGATTTCATTATATATTGTAGATCTTTAGATGATCTACACGATGACGTGAAAATCATTAATTTTTTTAATTATTTTTTTAAATTTTTAATATATTTTGAAAAAAATTAAAAAATTTCAAAAAATAATTGTAAATCATATTATTAAATTGTTGTGCTTTTTAATCTTGTAAAGATGAGTAAGAAGAAAGATATAGAACGTGACATTGATTGGGAGCATGACGAGATGTTCTCGGTTCGGCACCATTGGAGATGCAAATGGTGCAACACAGAGTTCAAGGGAGGAGGGGTGATTAGATTGAAGCAGTATTTGGCTGGTGGTTACGACGATGTGTTCATGTGTCAGAAATATCCACAGGAGGTATGCCAGTTGATGAAGAAGTACTTTGTTGATTTTAAAGCATCAAGGAAGGGCAAAGCAGAAAAGGGTAGAGATGGATCGTCGAGCCGCAGAGCCACCTTCCTATACTCTAGAGAGTTAGAGGAGACTTTCGCTCCAGATGACGAGGAGGTACAGATTGAGGCTGCCATGCAGGTGAGTCTGGATGATCAGTATCGGTTGGAGGAGATGGTCAGATATAGGGAGCGATTTGGACCATCATGCTATAAATCGGAGTCCGATTTTGCGACTGCTGGGGGAATCAGAGTCCAGGAGGACCACCTTAGTTAGAGAGACCGACAGTAAAGGCAGGCACAGTATTTCATTTATGTTGAGGGCTTTTGGTAGTAGATCTTATAGAGACATGCCAGCAGGAGCCACTATTCATGATTTGGATCCACAGACTTTTACCAGTAAGGATTCAAAACAGCAGAAGATTGACAGCATGTTGAAGAATGATAAGAAGGTTATGTGGCGAGCTATTGGATCATGATTTCATTTCAATCACATTTCAGCACATGCAGCAGATAATACTTACTATCGGTCTGTCATTTCAGCTATATAGGCTGTCGGTCCGAGTGTGGATCCTCCAGCGCCTAAGGACATCTATGGTCAGTTCTTAACAGTAACAAGGAGGAGCTATAGAGATGGATTGCTTATAAGAATAAGTGGTCCACATACGGATTGACGGTGATGTGTGATGGTTGGATCGGTCCTATCAGATGGAGCATCATCAATTTTTTGACATATTATGATGGAAAATATTTTTCACAAGTCAATTGATGCTTCAGATAAGGTGCACGATGCCGCATACATCTTTGGACTGATGGAGGAGGTGATTGACTCAATAGGAGAGCAGAATGTCGTGCAGATCATCACAGATAATGGGTTGTGATATAAGGCTGCTGAAGAGTTACTGATGGAGCGACGATCACATATTTATTGGATCTCATGTGTTGCACATTGTATTGATCTTATGTTGATGGATATTCGGAAGCTTCGTAGAGTGCAGCAGACAGTAGACACGGCCCAGACTATTACTAGATTCATTCTGACAAAGGATTGATAAGATAGTGAAGGTTATCAAGCCATTATATGAGGTGCTTTGCATCGTGGACCGCGAGAAATACTCTCAGATGGGCTTTTTATATATGATGGAGAAGGTAAAGAAACTGATCAATGAGATAGATCCAAAACATGCTCAAGAATATATCAATATCATCGAGCATTGTTGGGACTACCAGATGGGAGGAATTTGCATCTAGTCGGTAAGCAAGAATGAAAAATTTCACTAAAAATTCTTTAGCTTTTGTACTTATGTAAGTGTACTTAGTTATTTGTGGATTTATCTGCAGCTTACTATTTGAATCTGAAGTTTCAGTATACCACACCTAAGATAGATATGGATAGCGAGCTTCTCACTGCTCTCCGTAATGTGATATATAAGATGGTATCCGATTCAGAAATCGCATCTATATGCCTGCAAGAGGTATGTTAGGTTACCTAATGTGTGAGCATTTAGCTGAATTCGATCCGTAATCAATAACATATTTATTCATTTAAGAAATATATTTTCATAGACGAAATAATTTAGAGAGGGGACGAACAGGTTTGGAGTCGCATCGACTGTCGTAAGCAAAAAGAAGATGGATCTAGATAAATTACATATCAATAATGAGAAGACTTTGTTGATGTTATATGCCTAGAGATATTATAAAATCTGATATGTAATTTTGCGTAATATTTTTGCACCTGAATGGTGGATTCATTTTGGACAGTCCGCAGATAATTTGAAAGCTATGGCGATCCGCATTCTTTTTCAGACGATCTCTTTTAGTGGCTGTAAGTGTAATTGGTCGACTTTCGTCCTTATCCACAGCAAATAGAGAAACCGTCTAATACAGAAGTGCCTCAACGATTTTGTATGTGTTCACTATAATTTGAGATTGAGACTAAAATGTATCTCGGAGGTGTACCTGAAGTATGCAGATCCGACATTAGGTGATTATGATGATGAGGGCGACGATCCGATGATTGGATGGCTTGTAGGGTAACAGCAGGTGCCAGAGCTTGATGAGCCTGAATCTCCTCTACGACCAGTCAGTGTGGTAGCTAGGAAGATCAGGGGGATCCAGGGCAATGGGCAGAAAGAATATTCCACATAAGGTTCCAATTGATCAGCCACAGTCTGAGGGGTCATAGGAGGGACATTCATCACATGACTTGATGTCTAAGACATCCTCGTAGATGTTTGAGTGAAAAATGTTTAGATGAAGTTGGTCAGCAACAAGACATCCATCCTCCCAAGCATAGGAAAATCACAGAGGGGCACAAGGGGAGGAAAAGGAAGACAGTTGCACGTGCACCACTCTCGAGAGTGCAAGAGCTATCTGGCTTAGATTCGGAGATCAGAGAGAGTGATGATAGTACTAATAGTCATGAATCTGATGATCAGGAAGGTCCTGGAGGACAGGAGACCACTGTTTATGAGACAACCGCTGTGGTATTCGATTCACCGGTGAGTCTCAGTTTACACATGCCACACAAGTTAGGGATCATGGTGGATGAGTCGGTAGAGACCGCGGAGAGCCGATTTCATATAGATGACAAGCTCCTAGAGGTCGTTCAGCACACGATGCAGCTGTAGACGATCTTGCACATGGAGTAGGATCCATGGATGTATTTGGATCATCCTCGCATTATGGATCTTATTATCCGCAGCCATTTTATGATCCATATGGATATGGTGCATCCGAGATATCGTCTTCCAGTGGTTACTATCCTATGCAGTTCGGAGCATCTTATGGATCAGATTTTGCTATCGGTATATTTGGATGGGCTCCTCCACAGCCATACCATCATCCTGAGGATACCTCTAAGAGTCAGAGTTTGAGTGAGAGATCTAAGATGCCTTATAATTTAGAGTGGATGCCTTATCAGATAAATATTCAGGAGTACAGTGCTACTTGGTTAGAGGGATGGACTGATGTTCCTCCAGACTATACCGCTGATCCAGATATTTACGAGCGTCACAGACACTCGACGAGATATTAGATGTAGTAGAGTAGACTCGAGGTTAGTATGTCATTCTTTGTGCTTTGTACTTTAAAAGTTTAAATACATTTTAATGCATATTTATACTTTTTTTTTTAATTTAGGATGATAGAGTTGTAATATAATGTAAATATGTATTGAATCAAGGTTTCTTGTATGGCTGTACTGGTACCGAACTCAAAAATTGAACCCAAATATGTAAATAAATATGTAATATAATGTAATTTGGGATGATAATCATGATATTAACTTGGAAATGCACCCCCCCCCCCGCAAAAAAAGAGAAACAAAATCAAAAAAATTATATCGGTACCGAACCGATATGCCGGAGCATATCGTGTGTCGGTACGGTATGGTACTGGTATCGTACCATACCGGTCCAGTGCCGGTACGGGTACTGGTACAGCAATCTTTGTGCATAACAAATATGCAACTGGCAAGAGGTTACTAAAAATTGTGACCGAAGAGTTTGGGAACTAGTTAGTTACTTTTTTGCACGGAAACTCTCTCATTTTTCAATTAGTTGTGGTCATACCACTGCTGATAGCCTCTGTAATCCATTGTTATCTTGACAACAGGTAGATCAAAATATAACTCACAATGCATTTGCTCTTTAGCTTCTATCCTTCTCAGTCTGGATGAGCCCGAAGTCCTTTACTGGCTTCAAACATTTCCAATCATCCTCTCCCATTTTCCTCCACCTTTCCCTCTCCCTCCTTGTCCCTCATCACCTTTTACACTACAAAGCCAGCTCCCTGATTCTCTGGCCTCAATGTGCCTGCTCTTGAATAGGCTTGATATATCAGTAATGTTAGCTCTAGTGTGTTGTAGAATCTCAGCAAACTCTTCTTTCCTATTCTTCCTCCATTGTTGCTGTGGCAGCCTCACTCTGAATTGGCAATGAGAAGGTAGAAGAGGAAGGAGTTTGATTAGGCTTTCACACTATCAATCCCAAGGACCCAATTCTGACCATTCATGTAGAGCAGACCCGCAGATTTACTATTACGGCAGCGACCTCACCCTTTCCTAGAAGGGTGATGAGGCAAAAGAGAGAGTAGGATTTTGAGACTTCCAGCCCATGGCATGTAATGTGGTAGGATTTAAATGATACCAAGTTTTGACTAAGATGATACAATTATGTAATCATATTGCCTCCTTTTTGATTATGTGATTTAAAATAACAGACATCCTTATATGATTAATGAAGATTAATTACAATCCACATGCAAGAAAGAATAATATGATGGAAGTCGAGGATGTCTTGTTACCTACAGGTTCATGAGGTCCCGTATTGATGAGGAATGGTGTTGGAATTGGGCCAGGACTGGTCAGGTTTCCATGCAGCTGAGGATTTGCTTGGAGAATTCTTTTAGGCTTCTCGGCCCAAAGTTTTAACAAGGTCAGGTCCGAGCCTGACCCAAATTAAGTTTGGCTCAAAACTCAAACAGACCCGACCAAAACCACAGTACCTTGGAAGTGATATAAGAGGTGGTTGTAGACGTAGTGAGCTTGTTGTGGTTGTCGTAGACCCTGACAAAGGAGCCGATGGGTTTGGACTCGAATTGCCTCTGGTCCTCAAGCACCTAGTTGGCATATGCATGATGCATGGAGAAGTCCCCTCTGCCCCCTGGCAGGGCCTCACCGGCCCGGGTCCTGGTGTGATCGCTGCCCCTCTCAGTGCCTCCGCGATCATCACTGTTGCCACCAAGAGGCCTCCAGCATGCAAATAGCAACATCAACAATGGTCTTAGCATCCCATATACCTCATTTAAGCTCGGGCCCTAGCCCTAACCCTAGATAGAGGGTAGCAGGAAATGCTAGCCCTTGATAGAGGGTTTCAATTTCTTGGCATCAGGCCAGGGGGTGGGGAGTGGGGATGGTGGGGTTCTCGGAGATAGGGACGGCAACAGGTAGTGTACCCGCAAAATTTGCCCTACCCGTATCCGAATCCATTTAAAATCTTACGACCCGAATTTGTCCCAAACCTGATTACGAAATTAACCAAAAATCCCAAACCCGTCCCATTTAAAATTGGTACCCAAACCCACCTGATTAACCCCCATTCATATTCATATTATCATGTGAATAGAACTCCATAAATTGAAAATTTTGTAACCAAAGAAGAATCCTTTTGATCAAAAGTTCCCAAACCCGACAAAATATCATGCTTCTACCAAGATTAAGGTCTCAAAACCTTGATGGACCAACTCACACCACCACAACTCGCACAAAATCCCATATGCTTGAGAAAAAAGCCCCAACCGAAACCTAAGAAACCCCCCCAATCTCCCTCAGGTGCTGTCCTTCCCCACAGATCTATGAACAAGAGAATGAAATGAAAAGAAAACAAAGCAAAAAGGAAAAAAATGATCAATGGTCTTACCTTTTAATTTTTCGGTCTTTCTTTTTTTTTGTTGATATAATGGAATATCAACCTAATAAACCAAATCGTATTTTTTGGTTCGGTTTCAAGCAATTTTTATACATGGCTGGTTAAATTCAGTTTGGTTTCAAGTGGTTTTTGTAGATGGTTGGTTCAGTTTTGGTTTCGGTTTTAGAACCGGTTTAAATTGGTTCGGTTTTGAATTTAGCTCTAAATCGACCCAACCTGACCGTGTGCTCCCCTATCCTTTATCTTGTGTTTGGTTGGGGTTATGAGAGGGTGGATGGATGTGGTTGGAAGGATGGATGGCCTATATCCATTGTTTGGTTCAAAAAACTATAGGGAAGATGGATGAAAAAGAAGGGGATATCCATCCACCTTGACCCACCAATTTGTATCCTCTCAATTTGGGAGGATACAAGGAAGAATGGATAGGTATTGATTGATGGATTTTGTATTGACAAAATAATCCCTTATTAATTTTTTGATAAACTATAATATTTCTTCACTTTTCATTCATATTATTTATATATTATTTATATATACTATTAATCATATATTATTAAACCTTATTACTAATTATTTAATTTAGTATGTAATTATGATAATTATAATTAAATAATTAGAATTATCTTCTATTTCTGTATTTTATTACTTTTTTAATTAACTATGTGTAATATTAATTAACTATTAAATTAAATTATTAATTAATTAATTATTTATATAATTAATTATAAATTATTATTAAATTAATTAAAATTAAAATTAAATATTTATAT
>KE504718.1:711711-728194 GCA_000441515.1 Elaeis oleifera | reverse complement strand
AATTTTTCATATAATTATAGATTATAATGATTATAAGTTTATATATTGTTTATTTTTAGTATAAATAAGTATTATAAATTGGATAATAGTAATATTTTTTTATTAAAGGATAGTTTAGTAAAAATATCATATAAATATCATCTATCTTTCCTTTCATTCCTCGTATATCAAACAAAGGAGAAAATCATTTTTATCCGTCCTTTTATGTTTCACCAAACATATGAAAGGATGGATGGAATATCCATCCATCCTCTCTCTAATCCATCCATCCATCCTTCGTACCAAATAGAGGGTTACTATCTCGGAGTTGAATTTGAAGCTCCTTATAAGAAATGCCAAATGTCCCTATAGACCAAACATCCGAATATAGAAAATAGGGTTCATGTGAAGTTTTCTCAATTACTTTCTTTATTTGGTTCATGTTCATTTCCTTTAAAAGATGGTAATCTCCTTTCTTCCATGCAAATTTTTGGGTTCCTTCATGTTTTTTTTCTTATTGATGAAGAGGATCTGCCAATAGAGCAGTCTGTCTTCTGATACGAAAGGGCAGAAATGTCCTTTCTCAAAATGGTCTAAGATCTTGTGGTTGTCTCTGCCAGTGGACAACCCAAAAAATGTACCAATATTTGCTGTCCATCCACAGATCTGTAGGCTTCTCTATAGGTATGTAGCAAGATAATCCGGTCTAGTAGTTTCAAGGATTCCCAATAGACCTCTACAAATGTTTGTTTCAAACAGAGAAATAGCACCCCACCATTTAGTTTAGTGACCAGGGAGATCCGGTCATTGTTGATATGGTCGGGGCTCAGAAACTCTTTTACATGGGCTGTGTTTTATTCTGATAGTCAGGGCACTAAACTAGGTTCAATACATATCCTACTATTATCAGCAATGGACAGTGCTGGGGGTTAAGGAATATGTTGATATGCTAATCATACTTTTTTAGGGATTTTATAGTGATTGGCTGGTGCCTTGGTAAAGCAGTAAAATGTTAACCTTGGCTTTTATCTCCAAGTATGCACCATCATCTTTGAGACCCCACTCACGAATATTTTTCAATACTTGATCATTTTCCTATCTATGATATGGGTGGGCTTAAGGTACGACTTACGAGTGTAATAAGCCCTCACCAAAGCATGGGCCTCAGAGAAAATCTGACCCAAAGATCTTAAGATGAAAGAGTTTAGGGAAACTATTCTACTGATATCAAGACTGATTGGAGGTTGAAAATGATTAGAGCTAATGTTGGGAGATGTATTGGCAGTGGTGCTCAGTGAGATAGCCAGTGCATGATTCTCTGCACCTTGATGCAACATCTTATTATTGATGTCACTCCTTTGTTGCACTACTCTCAGACTCTATTTGTGCAGCTGAAGATGTGGCAACTTCTATCTCAATTTTGATGAGGCGGCAACTTCAACCCAATTTTATATAGTTAAACTAGTTATTGTCAAACGGAGTTGTGATAATTATTCTTTTGTTCCTGTCAAAAAATTCTCAAATCCACACGGAGACTAATGCTTCATTCAGTTTTTTTTTTTGGTATTTGCATACCTCCTCTACTAGCAATGCCCAATGGTAAAAAGCCTTAATTTGCATAAACAAACATGCAGTTGTGATATTAAGGGCAATGTTGCTATCTTGAGGTATTTTTTTTTTTGGCCCTTTTTACTTGCTAGAGAGTTTGATATATGATCCTTTAGGTATGGTCTTGTTAATCTTTTAATTCTCTATGCAGGTAAAATATGAAGCACGAAAACTTCATGACATGTTCTTTGATATCATGAAGATTGCATTCCCGGATACAGATTTTCGAGAAGCTAGAAATGCATTCACTTTTTCCTCTCCTGGAGTAACTGGGACTTCCTTGTCTCCGAAACTGGCTGCCTCAAGCCAAAGCAAGCCACATAAGACCGTCACAGAGGTGAAACCAGAGCCAGGTCCTGTCAAGCTTGCTCCTCGTGGCCCTGTGCCTCCGGATGAAGATGGGAGGACCCGAGGCCGCCTTCCAAGTCCCAGAAGGAATCCAGGCCTGCTGGTGGGAGCGGTGGAGAGCATCCAGCACCTGAGCTCTCGCCTTTGCTGACTCACCCGGGGGATCTGGTCATCTGCAAGAAGAAGAGGAAGGACAGGGACAAGCCTGCTGTGAAGAGAATGGGCCCCATGTCTTTGCCTGGCCCAGGGCCAGTAGGTCCCTTATCTGCGACTAACCCACGTCAGGTGGGTCCCAAGTCCCCGCCCGGTAATACTCGTAGTCCCAGAATCCCGGTCCAGAAGGATTCATACCCAACTCAACAGGCATTGCATCCCAATCAGTGGGCTTATCAGCCAGAACAGCAGGCTGTTGGTGGGATAGGTGGGCCTCCAAGCATGGACCAAGTCCAGTGGGCCAAGCCTGTGAAGAAATGAGGACAGATACTGGCAAAAGGAGGCCAAGCCATCTGTGAGTTATGATGTGTATGTATGTCTTACTTTGTATGCTCCGGCAATCAAGAGGTGATGCATCCCCACCAGCCTTTCTCTGTATGCTGCTTTTTTACATCCCCGAAACATCATCTCTCATTTGATGGTAGTGGCTGTGATGATAGTGTTTTACAAATTTAAGGAAAGACGAAGGGAAAGAAACAGTTTCTTAGCAATTAATTTACTTATGTCTCTGTTCTTGAAGTGTCTGTGAGGTATCTTGAATTTCTTGGCATCTTCCAGAATTAATGGTACTTTCTGTTTGACTCCCCGTCATTAGGGGCAGAGCCAGTGAAAGGACCTTGTGTTTTCTTCATCATTAATGTTCTCCCATCATTACTACTGTAGGAACTGGCAGTCCTTGGCTGCTTTGCACTGACAACGCCAGTTATAATGTCTCCTGAGAAATGGGAAGGGAACAGAGCTGACATGTTATCTGGTCTGACACATGGTCTCCACCTGGATGATCACCCAACAGCTGGCATGTCCCATCTTTCTCCTTACAAGGAAATGTATCAGCTTTGTTTTCAGCACAAAAAGTAGGTCTTTTTTTTTGGGATTATGTTTTTTTTATTATTATTTATTCAACCTAGCCAGGTGGGAATGACTGGATCGCAATTGGACAGTGTAAACGGTGCTTTTCTCAAGCTGATTGTTTTTGGCAATTTACCATATTAGTGCTATTTAGGCTTTGGAGAAAAACACTAGCATTGCTTGTCCTAAAGTTGAGAAATAAATAAATAGGGGATATGCAAACCTAGATGCTAAACTTGAATATTGTGGTGTGCGTTATCTTTGTTAATAGGAGATGCAAATTAGTCAGATGCAGAGTTGAAACTTTCATCTGCGGCCTGCTTGCAGTAGAAAGCGGACTTCAAGATCTACGGGTGTTTCATGGTAATATTTAGTGCATCGAAGGGCATGTGATGGTAAGCGCACACATCAAAATCTATTTTGCATTGCAGGTGGTTGCAGTGGATTTTGCCTGTTAGATGTAGCTATTTTTGTTTATCAGTGCTCGACGGCAGACCCGAGGCCTAAACGGCTGACATAAGTCCGAGGCTTGCGGTCTTGTGAGTGAAGGTGGTCATTAGCTCTTGTGCTGTGGTAAGATCTGAAGTGTCGATGTCTATATACTGTGTTCCGTAGTGCCAGTGCATATGGTTTACTGCATAAAAATATGAAATTAGAAGAATGGAAAATATGCATAAAATTAGTTCATGTATTTTGGATATGTTCTAGGTATGCATACTAGCCTGGCACAAATATCATTTTTAGTGATGCTTTGTGATCAAATGATTCTTCTATTCCTCTCAACTAATTACTTGAATGTGTTTAGGCTACCCATACTTCGGCCTCCAAGTAAACTAACTCTCGCATGCTTAAACCTTTTGCGGGTTCAGCACAATGCAACCAGTGGAAATTACATGGCCAGGGTTGGTTTACAGGTAGAGCCATTAATCTCATTGGATAACTTGTGGTGCTTGCATATGTAATGTGCGTGAATAATTTGGATAATGTTGGAAGGTGCCAAAAGTTGTACTCGAATTTTATGTTTAAAAAAGTAGAAAAAACATCCATCAAATATTAGTTTATAATTTTTTAATTATTATTAGAATGAGATTGTTAAGCAATAGCCCACACTACAATGCGTAGCGTTCCCTTGTGTGCTCAATACAGAGCAGCCTTCTCCTAAAAGGCCTCCATCCATACCAAGTCCTGTTGACGGTGGGATTTCAACCCAGACCTCTCATACCAACAGACCAAAAGGACAAACTGGTGAATAAGAGACTATAATGATGGATCAATCAAACCTTGAGGCGTATTTAAATTTAAGATCATTGGACCGTTGACCTCTCCTCCTTCTCCCTTGCCCCGCCTCCTCTCCTTAATAGAGGGATGAGTCGTACGATACCAAACACAATGTTAGGCATCCATGGAAGGCCTTGGCGTGAATTCAAAAACCATAGAAATGAAATATTGTCGTGAAAAGAAAATCTAAAATTATATATACGAGGACTCATGCAGACATATATTTAGTTCTACATCGGCTATAGATTGAGTAAATCTTGAATATTTATATAAGTCAAAAATTTTAAGTAATATATTCTAACTAGTCTTTTCAGATGAGATATGCAAACAAACATTCCTCCATCCATGATTTTATATTTCTTGGAGCACTACCAGGCTTCAAATTTTTCAGCTGAAGTTGTCGCACAATACGTTCCCTGCGCCAAACCAAACATTGTCAGATCTCTTACTTTATCATTAGAACTTCCACCCTCTCTCTGCTCTCAACTCTTAATGAACCAAATATTCTAGCGCAAACCTAAAAAATGGTAGAGTAGACATAAATAAATGGATTTTATCTTTATTTCTCCTAAGCTTATCGAAAAACAAGGGATTGCTCCATACTCGTTTAGCAGTGCACCACTGACTATCCCATACTACGTCATGCCAAAAGCACGGAGACAACTTCACGTTCAACTATAACAAAGAAAGACTAACAGACCTTTTCAGTGGGTAGCTAATTATTTGCTTAATTGATTTGATGCTGGCTATGAAAGTATATCCTTGCCTGCAGGCAAAGTTTTAGATGATCCATCGATGTCAAATTATCAATTGTTTTCACAGGAGATGCGTTAAAAGATAGAAGGTTTTTAATAAGAGGTGCCAATAGGTGCTGCTGCTTAAGCTTTGCTCGGATCATTTGAATTTAAAGATAAAGAGGCCGTAATGCTCGTATTCATACAACTAAATCCCTTGGCTACTGCTAATTTGGCCAAGCACAATGAAGATAGTCATGCGCCAAAACAAACTTTGTTATGGATAAGGCTTACGATCACAGGTGTACACATTAATTGCATCCATCCTGGTTCCTTCAACTTGCCATAGTCTTAGTCCACAGGTACCATACGATGTGTGAAGCCCAATGACATTTTTTGAGCACAATCCAAGTGATGAGATTAAAATATTACAACCCTCACATGCAAGGGTAGCGATGAGGACAAACAGCTTGATAAAATCAAATTTTACCCTTTATTTGGTACGAAGAAAAGATTAAAGGGAGGATAATAGAGGAAAAGGATGGAAAAAGGATAATTTGTTAACTTAGAAATCCAATTTATCCTTCCTTCAAATTGGTGGGTTAAGGTGGATAAACAATCCTTCCTTTCTCCTCTATCTTTCTAAGAATTTTTGAATCAAACAGTGGATGGAGATTATCTATCATGCCAACCCCATCCATTCTCTCTCTTATGATAAAATTCAAATATATTTGTTTGCTTAAATAATGATTTTTCTCAATCAAAACTCAATAAACTAATGACTCGACGTATAATCTGTAAATATAAACACAAATTACCTAAGTTCAAATTAAAATTGTTTCATATCTTTCTGTCAGTTTCCATATTAAATTTGTCATGTGCTTGTTATTAGGCTAAAGCATGGATTTGGCTCCCTAATTAATTATATCAAGCTCATGTCCAAGTCCATAGAATCTGACCAAATACTTTGACATTTAACTGTATCTTATCACATGGACATGTGCTTTTTGGGTGAGTAGTCCACCTTGGGTCTTTAAGCTCCATCTTTACCGAAAGATGTTCCCTTGTTCTTTTATATTTTCTACTCTGCCAGCAAGCATGCTCCTGAAAAAACACTTGGGCCTTTTTTTTTTTTGGTAGTAAAAAACACTTGGACCTTTGACTCTAACCTAATGCTCTAAACTCAATTAGTTAGCCAAGTTTTGTCAGTAGAAATTGATGTTCTTAAGAACACCCTGGAAAATTTCTAGAGCTTTGGTTCTCATCATGAGCAGAGGCAGCACAACGTGCTAAGCCCGCCATGGTTGACTACTTTCCACTTCCCAGGCTATCCAGTGTGCTGAGCTCTCCAATATTATAACCTAAACACATTTATTTTGCCTAGTCACCTAGAAACATTGGCCATTATGTGACTAAACCTTATTTGCTAACTTTCCCTTTAATGAGGACCTAAAGTTAAGGCATGGGGTCACGAACTTTAAGGTGTTGGCTGGATGGGGATTTTAGAGAAGCATAAGAAGGGATATATTAACACCATGAGAGGCATATTTGATTTCTAAAGGGCTCATTGGATTCTTTTTCGCCACCTCGGGAAAACTCCTATGGGATTTGTTATTTAAATATGTTCTGATTATTATTTTATCGAAACTTAACTTGTAATAATTTTTAATGATTCGATTGGTAAATAAATTATAAAGAAATATATATTTTTGTCAAGTGGTCACATGGGATGGGAATCTTGTTTAAGTGGCCCCAAGTTGAAGACTGGAGAAGCATGTAAAACTTAGGTCGCTTGGGAAGGAACTATTTTTGGCCAAGAGAAGGACACTAGCAAGGGCAATAATACTTGTGGTATGCACCTCCTACTGTGGCATGTGTGGCTGTGATTTTGTTGTCATTAAGCCCAATAAAAACAGTGACAAATATTTTGTGTGGGGGACTAGTCTCAGTGTGTGGGTTGTCTCCTCACCAAGAGAGAATCTCCCCTCCATCCTTGTGGACAGTGAGACCTACCACTTTTTCCACTTTGGCCCAAAGCATTCAAGACAACTAAGCAAACAAAGGGACTGGGCTTAATTTCCACTAAAGCCCTTGAACTGTGCCAAGACCACCACCCTCATGTTTCAAAGACAGCCACATGCAATTTGTACTGGATTAAGATGTCTGTCTTCAGAGAACATACCCTTTTGTGTAGATCTGGTGCAAGGGTCTGTTCATTTAATGTCAACCTTGGTGGTCCAAAGGATGCATCACTTTCCACACATACAAGCATGTTCCCAAACTTCTTGTGGTGACTCCTTCAACTGATTGAGATAGGACTGTTGCCAACTGTCCACTTTCATTAGCAGATCCTGAATCAAAGTTGTGCATGGATAATAGAGAATATACTAAAACTCCTGTATGGTGTCAAAGAGACAAGCTTCTAGTCTTTTTCCAACAGGTATTGGTTCAGGTTGATGACTTAACATCGCGGTAATCCAATATCTTTTATCATTTAGAACCTTCTCTTCTTGATGAAGACATGGACACCTGAATTAATTGCCATTAAGAGGGCATAAACTTAGTAATTTATAGCTAGATTAACCATGTTATTATTGTTAGACTAGTATCTTCTTTATAGAACTTAAATTGGTTAGCTTAGTCGTAAGGCCAGTGGGAGGCACAAGCAGCTATCAAGATTGAATGACAAGTTTTATGTTGATTATTATCATGTGACAGTTTTGCAGGAATGATTGCTTCAAATAGCTTATAATCTCAGCTTCATGGCATCTCAACTGATGACGTTTTAATATGAAACTGTAGATATCTTAAAGCGTTAATGGGCCACATACCTTTTGGAAATAGCTGCAGGATGAAGTTTTAAACTAGGTGAAACTATGCAACAATCTCATGGATATTTGGGGGTTTGCCCTCGCATCTTTATTGAAAGTATTCAGATCTAAAATCCAAATACTTCTAATTATCTCCATATGGACGAACCTATAAACCAAGGTTCTATGTGTAGGACTTAAACAGTTAAACTAGATTAAAACTGTAATTTAGAAGGCTGCTACCTGGGTAAAGTATACCAAAGACCCCCTGTTTCTCCGACCGGGCAGGATCAAATTGAAAATAGGATGATGGATGACGGATTAAATAGAAATATTCTTTGGAAATATTTTGTTCAATATATCAGGTCAAATAGTCTTGCATTTAGTATGAAAATATATCCACTCAAACTTTAGTCTAAAATTAAAACATAAACCAAATCAAATGATCTAGTTTTATGTGTTAAGGCCGGCTAAATGCCGAATAATATTTGAACTGAGCTCATCAATGGATATTTTGTTTTGGTCAGTATGCGCCTGATGGTTGTAGCCAACTAGTTGGATTGAATCATTCATCTCTTACACTATCATGAGTCAAGATGACAATGAAACATTGAGAGAATGTACTATTAATCCAACCATTGTTTTCAGTTATCATTTCCCAAGCAATTATACTTGGCCCTATGGCTATTTAAAAGGGTACTTTTGCTGCAATTAACATTCTTTGCATCATAAAATTCATGGAAGTAAAAATTGTGATTTCATATTGAAGTATGTCATCCAACTCTTTTCCCAAAGAAAAGTCCTACAATTTCTGGACATTAAAAGTGATTGACATATTCATATGTGTTCTCCATATTTTCTTATAGGTGCTCCAACTAAGCAACATATACTGAATATTATACCTACTTCTACAATTAGCGTTAGATGCCTTTGAGTGTTGAAAAATGTTTTAGACTTTCACAGGTAACTTTAAGAACTCTGATTGTAGTTATTATACTCCTAATGTGAGAAATAGAATGTGCCAAGGAATACATCCATGTTGATAGAGAAGCAACCCAGCCACGTCAGCCTACTGTGCTACCTACAAAATTCATTGATGCTTCTTTTATCCACAATTTGTGCTGAACTCATGCTCTTCATATTTCAAATATGACCTAAATTTAAGTTCCACATTTTTGGAATCTTTTCTTTTGGTGCAAAATGGTGATAAACCCACCTCATATTTCCTTTATTGGAATCTTTCTTTTAGACACAAGTTACATTACAATGACAATTATTAATCATCCCACCAAGATATGTTACAATTATATATCATACTTCATGTCATTACAAGATATGAATCATCCCTATCATGAATTGGCATGCCAAAGGCTTAATCTGAAAAAAAAAATGAAAATAAAAATTCAGAGATAAATGAAAAGAACTGAGGGTGAAAACTGAGAATGATTCAATACATGGGTATTGCTTACAAAAAAAACAAAAGATATTGACAACACACAGCAGCATCCCACAAGGGACATTCTGCCAAAACTGCTTTTGGATTTGCAAATAACAACTAAATCATAATCAGACAAGTAAAGGGAATGCCATTCCATATATTTGAAGCTATTGAAACTAAATCACAATCAGACAAGAATGATTCAGTTGTCACCTATTAACTTCCAGAATGAAAGACAGCAAAAAATAACCAACACCATGAAGTGCACTGTAGCTGGTCATTTTTTTTGCCCTATGGTTACCCACAGATACCAGGGGAAAGAGAAAGTTATGCTATCTCCACCCTCCAATCATTTCAGCACACTCCTTCTAGCTGGTCTCAGGTCTCTGCCTCTAAGAGTGTTTCTTTATAAACAGAAGGAAAGGAATCGCATGGAATATCATGGCAAAATGGGGTTGGAAGTGGGATCCCAAATAAAGAAGGAAAGAAATGGGAAACCAGTCAAAAGGGGCTTGTCTCACACCCACTGCTATACTTCTCCTTTGCCCACCATGGAGATATATAAAACTCTTTTAAAACAAGTCTGCTTGGCCTGAGAGCAGGTGAAGGGAGGGAAGACTCCTTTGGATTGGGCTGTTTTAAAGAGAAGGAATGGAAGGAAATAATGTAAGTTCCCCCCATCTTCATCAATCAAACTGTCTTCTTTCTCAATCTATGGGAATATGAGTTGCCTTCAGGTCCCTCTCAAGCCCCTCCTGACCATTTAATCATCAGTTTGTATGCTTCTTTCTTTCCCCTGTTTTTAACAAAAGAACAATCTCACAAAACAGAGCATCTAGACAGGCCCAGTGTTTCTGATAGCCCAATGATAGTTTCCTGCTCCTTTCGAATTCTGAAATCCTTAATCTGTGGTGAGAGGTGTTTAGATCTGGTCTGTGTATAAAGTTCTGATTGTTCTTTCTTTCAAACTCATTCTTTGATTTCTTTTGATATGCCAAAAAACTGATTTTGGAATGTTAAAAGTTGTTTTTTTCAAATGAAATGTTTAAATTTTAGATCTTGAGTCTCTTTTCTGCAGATCTGGACATTAGGAGAGGTTTCTGTATCTTTGCATTGAATACTTAACGGTATAATATTTCCTACATGTGGGATGCGTGAAGAAGCTCCTTTCGTTTTAAGTTATAATAAGTCTTGTTTCTATTGTAGCAACTGGATTCATGGATGTGCATCACGTTTTGTGGACAAATAGAGCGATTTTTTGTAGAGATGTATCATTATGGGCAATTTCTATTTTCCGTCATCATGTGTAGGTTGAACTTTTTATCTTTCTTTCTTCCAAAACGTTTTATTTTCCCCTCCTTTTCTTGTTTTAGATGTGCTAGGAGTCATATGTACTATATCCTTTGGAGTTGTTAGATGTTAAAATTTCATATCTAAATTTTAGTTAACTTTTACAGTTTACTGTCTTGATCAAGGTGTGTATCAATGATATTTCAGACGTTTCTTGTTCCATTTAGTAGGTGATGTTACAGGAAACTGGTATTTTCTTCATCGTGAATTTATAAATTTAGTGTTATTTTTTTTTTCTAAATTTAAGTTTATTTGGATTCTGAAGCTTTTCCCCCTATTTTAGATTCAGGAAACCTTTGATGATGTTTTGCCGAGTGAGACTAGACGATTCTTGTTTATATTCCCTCCTCCGAAGCCATGCAGGAAACCTGATGTTTATTCTCAAAGATTTTTTAACTTTAAAAGTGCAATATTTTTTAACCTCTCTCCAGAGATTCCAGTAAGGTAGTGAAGTATTAATTAAATGCTATATTTTGAAATTTTTGGCCTTTGTCTTCATCTGAAGTGTTAGTTTTAGTGATTAGAGCTTTTAGAAGTACTTACTCTTCCAACTTAAGATGCCAATTTGTTGAACTGCTCCATTACTATTTTCAGAGGGGCTTTCATCCTAGAATGATTTGAAGTTCAAACATATAGACAGTGGGATACTGTATGAAGATGGATATATGGAGCTTCAACAAGAAAGCTCCAACCTTGGGCGTTGTCTGCCACCAACCTAAGGAATCTGTCATCTTCTTCCTCAGCATTTGTCTCTGCATGTCAGTCACCTTTCTTCTCCCCACGATCACCGGTGCGTGGCTCCGAACCAGTTCGACCAGACATCGCAAACGCCTCTAATCGTATTGTTATAAATGATCATCTTGGTTCTAGCACTGTGACTAGGCAACCAGAATCTTTATCTAATGTCAACTTTGTGGCATCTGATGTTTCTCCTGCTCCAAGTTTCTGCACTTCCAGTAATTTTGGAACCCCAGGAAATGTTTACAACAACCCCGGTCTGGTTTCATCCTTCAATGGTATTCGCAATGGCAGTTCATCTAATTATAGTCAAGGAACCAGTAATGGGCACTTCGCTCGCAGAGAGAAGCAGAAGAGATTGGGGAGAAGCCAGGGAAATTTCTCATTTACTCAGCCTTCAACTTCAGTTTCTTCAGCTAGTAGGCTTAGGAGTTGTGATGTGTATGTAGGATTTCACGGACAGAAAGCTTCCTCGCTGAGATTTGCCAATTGGCTTCGTGCAGAGTTGGAAATCCAAGGGATTAGTTGCTTTGCATCTGACAGAGCCCGGTGCGGGAGTTCGCGGAGCTATGATATGGTTGAAAGAATAATGAATGCTTCTACCTATGGAGTGGTGATCCTCACAAAGAAGTCATTTGGGAATCCTTACAGCATAGAGGAGCTTAGAAATTTCTTGGATAGAAAAATCTGGTTCCGATCTACTTTGACTTGAGTGCTGCCAATTGTCTTGCGAGAGACATCATAGAGAAGAGGGGGGAACTGTGGGAGAAAATGGTGGTGAGTTGTGGATGTTGTATGGTGGCTTGGAAAGGGAATGGAGAGAAGCTGTTGATGGGCTTTCCCGGGTGTTAGAATGGCAATTGGAGGCATATGATGGTAACTGGAGAGAATGCATACTGCAGGCAGTGGCTCTTTTGGCTACGAGATTGGGAAGGAGAAGTGTGGTGGATAGAATAAATCGGTGGAGAGAAAAGGTGGAGAAAGAGGAGTTCCTTTCCTCGGAATGAAGTTTTGTTGGCCGGAAAAAGGAGCTCTCCGAGTTGGAGCTTATTTGTTTGGTGATGTCAGAGGGGATGCAGAGAGGGAATACTTCGAACTCAAGACTAGGCACAGGAAAAAACTTGTTGATTGGAAGGGCTGAGAAGTGTTGTGAAGACAAAAATGCAAAGGATCAGCAATCAGAAAGCAGCATCAAAGGAAAGAGCCAGTTCTGTGGAAGGAGTCTGAGAAGGAATTGAGATGCAAAGGTTGGTAGTCCACATAGGCAATGCCGCCTCTAAGGGCCAAAAATGGAGGGAAGTGTGGTAGGAGGAAGAGATCAACAAAGATACTGTATGGGAAGGGTATTGCTTGTGTGTCTGGGGATTCAGGAATTGGTAAAACAGAATTGGTTTTGGAATATGCATACAGATACTCCCAGAGATACAAGATGGTTTTGTGGGTGGGAGGGGAAACCAGATATATTCGGCAGAACTATCTAGCTCTGCGAACTTTTCTGGAAGTTGATCTGAGCATTGAAAACCATTGTCCTGAGAAAGGAAAGATAAAGTGCTTTGAGGAGCAGGAAGAAGAAGCAATTGGCAGAGTAAGGAAAGAGCTAATGCAAGATATCCCATTCTTGGTTGTCATAGATAACTTGGAGAATGAGAAAGACTGGTGGGATCGAAAAGTTATAATGGATCTTCTGCCACGATTTGGTGGAGAAACCCATTTCATAATAACCACACGTCTTCCTCGAGTAATGAACTTGGAGCCCATGAAGCTTTCATACTTATCTGGTGTCGAGGCAATGTCTTTGATGAAGGGGCTATAAAGGATTATCCAATAGCTGAAATTGATGCTCTCAGAGCCATCGAGGAGAGACTCGGCAGGCTTACACTAGGTCTTGGTATTGTAGGAGCTATCCTTTCTGAGCTGCCTATAACTCCGAGTCGACTGCTTGACACTATAAATAGAATGCCTTTGACAGATTTGGCATGGACTGACAGAGAAGTTCTTGTATTGAGACGACATACAGTCCTCATTCAGCTTTTAGATGTCTGTCTTTCGATATTTGACCATGCTGATGGACCAAGGAGTTTGGCAACCAGAATGGTTCAAGTAAGTGGTTGGTTTGCTCCCTCAGCAATTCCGATACCTCTCTTGGCTTTGGCTGCACATAAGGTTCCAGAAAGGCATCATGAGGCTCCAGTCTGGAAGAAGTGCTTGCGTGCACTAACCTGCAGCTTTACAACATCTCATATCAAGAGATCTGAAGCTGAAGCATCATCCATGTTGATGAGGTTTGGGATTGCGAGAAGTAGTAGAAAACCTGATTCCATCCATTTTCATGAGCTTGTCAAGCTATACGCTCGCAAACGGGGGGCCACTCGAGTTGCTCATGCTATGTTTGAAGCAGTTTCCCTTAGAGGCTCTATCTCTCAATCTTCTGACCATCTATGGGCAGCTTGCTTCTTACTTTTTGGATTTGGGACTGATCCTGTTGTTGTGGAGCCAGGACCATCTGACTTGCTATTTTTCATAAAACGTGTAGTTCTGCCTCTAGCCATACATACATTCATCACCTTCTCTCGCTGCAATGCAGCATTAGAACTTCTACGCCTTGCAACTGATGCATTGGAATTGCTGCTGAGTCCTTGGTTTCAAGAGCTGAGAAATGGTTTGATAAATCGTTCTGTTGCATTGGACCAGCTCAATCTGATTACACATATATTTGGCAGGAACTGGCACTCTTGAGAGCAACTGTTCTAGAGACTCGGGCAAAACTAATGCTTAGGGGTGGCCAATATGACATAGGGGATGACCTTGTTCGAAAAGCTATTTTTATCAGGACTTCAATATGTGGTGAGCATCATCCAGATACAGTAGCTGCTCGAGAAACACTTTGTAAACTTAGAAGACTTCTCACAAACATTCAAGTTAGTTGATCTTTTGTAGTTCCTTCTCATTCACTATATATTCTTTTATGTGATCTTACATTAGAATCACAGAAATGTCTCAGCTTCAAATAACAGGGAAATTGCCCGGAACATCTTTCCTTTTCCACTTTGCTCTAATTCTTATCTTTTCGTTTTGCTCTTGCACAAAGCATAGTTGATAATTTTTAAATTAGTTTCAAAGTCTGAGATTGGTAACCTTTTAATATTATGGATTGCTCTTGGTAACCTTTTAAATTGTTTCATCTTTCTTCGATAAACTCTCTAGTCCACTCAAAAAGATATAGGTTGGTTTATATACTTTTTCTATTAGCTGATTGAGACTATGCTGACTTATACAGAAAAATAATACAAAAATGTTAATTGCACCTACATAGCGCTTGTGACCCTTTCACCAGTTGATATGATGCTAGATCTACAAAACTTGGCACATAACAAAATAACGTTATGGGTTAAAATATTGAAATGAGGAACCAAGTAGCTTATGAAATATTTTCAAAAAGCAGTTTTGCAAGCTAAAAGAATAATCCAAGAATCAACTTATCGAGAGTTTCAAATTTAAATTTTTATAACTATTTACAAGACACAGAATGGAATTAACTATTAAGTGTAAGTTTGTTGCTCATCAATATTGCTCCCAAGGTTTCTCTGTTATATAGATTCCCTTCTTCAGACATTCTGTATTGATATATTATTGCTGTCAGTGTAAATCATCATTACTATTGTGGAAAAAAACTCTCTAGGCTTTTATTGCATCTTAGTATTATTTACATATTAGTTCACCTAGTTAGTCTTAACTGCCTTAGGAGGAAGAATGTCATTCAGAAACCCCTTTTTCTTACCATATTGTATTTTTCAGTGGATTAACCTATTGGCTAATGTATTCATCTAGTTGTCTATACAAGTAAAAGAATGCTGGTACAGGACTGCCTAAGCATCTCAGATATTCAGAGGTTTGTTCTATAGGGGACTGTTTACATGGAAGTGGACTCGGAAGTCATGAAAGTCACTAACCACTTCTGGATGTTTGGATGCAAGTGAAAAAAGTGGCATACCTTGATTACATATGTATCTGATTTTCACAAAGAAAATTTGGTTAGAAAAGTATCGAATCGAAGTCCGTCATGTAAATTGAATTGTCCTTTTAGATTTTCATCAGTGTTTGTGCATAGTTTGTCATCAGTGGTTAACATACAGAGCCATGGTCTGCAGTAGTTGATCATGTCAAGTTTGTCACTTCCAAGAGCTTGATCTTATCTTGCAGAAGTTCTTAGAACTAGATCTTACCTTTAATAACATTGCTGCGAATGCCCATCTATCACAATGATTTAGCATTAATCAAGTGGAGATCTGCGCAAGATTCTTCTTTGCCTACTCAAGCACTGCCAGTGCCACATTGTGTACCTGGGCATGATATTCTCAGATGGTGCAAACATCATCTGACATACTTGTAACATCTCAAGTACTTGACCCATTGGTAGATGATGTGAAGGATCCATGACTCTTTAGTTTACTGGAGCCTTCGTTAGGGAGTGATAAATGATCTGGTGTTGGTCATCATATTTCTGTACATTGGCATAAGAGTTATGGAGTTTTCTTGTATATTATCAATTTGCAGTTAAGTTTGAAGTCTGAAATTGATTTGCCATTTGAAAATGCTGATGGGTTTTGTTGCCGAGGATATGGTATGGCACATCTGTAGTTTCAAATATTCCATCATTAGATGCTATAGCTGTCAATGTATTGCTCTTATCCATCAGGGTTCCAGTTAGCCATTGCTCTTTTGTTCACCATGTAGCGGTGCGAAGGCATCTCAAAATCACTTGCAAATACTTTGTTGTCCAAATGATTGGTGTTCTACACTCTGAAAATAGTTTTTATTTTTCACATGAGTTGGAATAGGATAGCCTGCAGCAATATTGACCTAAGGTAAGTAGTTTCGGTGAAAACATTGATGGATGCGGTTTTGTTGTCTTACAATATGCATTTATTTTCTCCCAGCATATTACATCCTTTCTCCAGAATAATTGCTCCATCTGGATTGTAAACCCTTCTTGTGTTGTATCAAAAAGCTTTGTTCAAATCCTGCCTTGACCAGAGTTTAGGGGTATTTTGACAAAAGCCTGCCACCAACTGCGCCCGTTACATAGCAAACTGCCTAAAGGGTTTCTGAGAGAGAGAGAGAGAGAGAGAGAGAGAGAG